>PISX010022240.1:0-32098 GCA_004024625.1 Mellivora capensis | reverse complement strand
ACCTGTTTTCCTCCACTCAGGAACGTTCTTTCCAGCAACCACAGGGTCGAGCGCCCCCTGCAGGCCGAAATCGAAAGGAAATGGTTCCCTTTGCCCTAGCAACGGTTTCTGTGTACAGCACCGCCGAGAGCAGCTGGGGGGTGGGGGGAGGGGGGAGGCCGCGAACCCAGAGTTCTACAGTCAACCCAACGGTCGCGGGGGGGGGCACTTTGGGACCCTCTGAAATTGCTCCCCACTCCCCGGCTTTGGTCTCCAGGACTGGTCGCCGCCGGCAGACCCCGGCAACCCCCATGTTGCGACCCTGTCCCAGCATCCGCCACCCTCCGCCACGGTAAACTAAAGCCCCCCGTTTCTTCATCCCATAACCCGCTCCCTCAGTCGATTCCGACCGTGCATTTGCTTCTCGGGGCCCGCCTTTCACCCCAGCTCCCGAAGGGAACTGCGACGGAAGATGTAACTTACTCCTGGCCGGCAGGTACCCACCTGGTTCCCAGACCCCACGCAGAGGATGCGGCCCAGGCACAATTTACCACCGAAGCCGCAGGTGCGGAGATGGGGGCGTGTCGCCCCGCCTGAGCCCCCACCCGCCAGAGGCTGACCGCCGGGGGCGGGACCAGAGGCTCTGCGGATGATTGGCTGGCCCTCGATCAGCTACCTCGCAGATGGGCCTCACAGCCCAGCCTCTCGCACAGACGACCATTAGGCCAGAAAGGAGTCCAAGTGGGAGAGCTCCCTTTCTCCTTTGCGTTCCTTTCCGATCGAATTAAAACGCCGTTCTGGATTGTTACACCACCCGCAAGATAAATTGATAACTCTCCTACTTAATTATAGAAATATAATTAAACGTTCAGAGTATCTGCAATGTAAGCCAGACTTAGTTCCATCCTTTCACGTAAAAGCGTAAATCAAAGCCTAAATTCCCTCTTCCTTTGCATGCATTCAACGTCTGAGGGCTGGTTATGACACCGTACTGAACACTGGGATACAAAGGCAAATAAGACCTGATATAATTCAGATGAATAAAACAGTAGAGATAGTTTGTGGGGGAAATGTATTTTACATTGTATTGTATAATTTCAGATGAAATGTCTGGTACATAATACGAACTCAGTAATGTACTTCCCTTCCCTTTGCACTTAAAATTAGACCTACAGTCCTTTAGCAGGCACTGATAGTGGTAGTAACACAGTGGTAAAAATTCTGCTGAAAATATAAGTGACTAAATTTTTATTATTTCCATTGCCAATGCTAGAGAATGCTAAATTTGAACGTTTACAGGCACAGATTTGAACTTTCTTAGTTTGCTTTATTAAATGGTTTGTCAGCATCATATGCCCCAGTCCATATGAAGTCACTTCACACTTCATTCCAGCCAGCAAACTTCACTCAAAACTATGTCCTAAGTTTAAAACACTGACTACTGTAACTTGACATCATTTTACTTCCGGCATAGGAGGAAATCTTTTAAATATTTGGGGAAATGGTTGTATTTCCATACACTCTCTAATTTTCTTTTCATTCACATTTATAATTAGGTATATATGCCTTTATGTTTAATTACAAAGTAGGGCAAAAAGCACCTTGAAGGGAATAGACTATGTAGGCAAATTAAAATGATCACTATCATCTTCATAGAGGTAAGACATTGCATCCCAGAAACAGGAGTAGGTATATATTAGTTTTTCTTTTAATGTATATATTCCAATACACATTTGAATATACAAAGAAAAATAAGCTTGTAGAAATTAAAATTACACCAGAAATGACAATCCCAATATATGGATTATAAAGTAAAATAAAATAAAAGGAATCTTTCAAAGAGCAAAGAAAAAAAAAAGGAAAGATGAGAAAGGTCAATGAAGTCTAATCGATTTTTTTTTTTAAAAGATCTGGAGAAAAGAGAATACTGAAGGTAGGAAATTATTAAGCAATTCAAGAAGGGTCACCTGGATGGCTCAACTGGTTGAATGCCCTACTCTTGGTTTTGGAGCAGGGGGTGATCTCATGGGGCCTGAGATCCTGTCCTGCATAGGGCTTTGTGCTCAGCCAGGAGTCAGCTTGAAGATTTTCTCTCTGCCCCTCCCCCCATTTGCACACTCATGCACTCGCTCTCTCTCAAATAATCTTAAAATAAACAAAAAATAATTCAAGAAAATTTCCCAGAATTGAAGAGCTTGACTTTCCAGATTGAAAGGACCCACCAAGTGCCCAGAACAATGGAAAATAGCCCCACGCTAAGGCACATATTGCAAAATTTCAGTACACTGGCAAAGTAAATCCTACATTTCCAGAGAAAAAAGAAAAAGAATTAGGAATAAGAATGGTTTTGAACTTCTCAACAATAATTCCGGGGTGGGGGATGGGAGTGCCTGGGTGGCTCAGTGGGTTAAGCTCTGCCTTCGGCTCAGGTCATGATTCCAGGGTCCTGGGATCGAGCCCTGCATCGGGCTCTCTGCTCGGCGAGGAGCCTGCTCCTCCATCTCCCTCTGTTCCTTTCCCCTCCAAATGTCCCCCTTCCCCTTCATGCACTTGAGCATGCTCTCTCTTTCAAGTAAGTAAAATCTTGAAAGAAAAAAAATATTGAAAGCTATAAGACTATAAAACAATCCTTCAAAATTCTGACGCTGGTTAAGAACAACAAAAAAGGTCATTTCAGGCAGAGAGAAAAGCATGGGAAAGGCACAGGTAAGAAAGAAATAAGGACTGTTACGGGCTTAAAGAACTACAAATGTCCTAGAACCAAAAGATTGAGGTGGGTTGAAGTGACAAAGCTAGAAAAGGAGTCATATTATCAAGAACCAAATATGCTATTGTAATACTTTTGGCTTTATCAAAATTGGGAGCCACTGAGTATTTTCAGCAGGACAGTGCCATGAAATCTGTGTTTCAGAAAGAGCAATCTGAAGAGTATGGAGACTCTTAGTAGCTGGAAGACTCATCTTGAAACTAATCATATGTGGAAAATAATAATACAGCAATGGTGATAGTAATTAACACTGATGAGGCTAAGAGTTCTTACGGATTCATTTTATTTTGCAACTAACCCGTGAGGTAGGTGCTATTATTTCCTGCCTACCTTAGAAATGAGGAAAGTGTACCCTGGTAAAGTCACACACTGTTAACAAAGGACACTGTGGTGGATATTTGAACCCAAAGCCTTTCACCAAAGTCTGTACTGTTTACTGAGCTCTTAAAATACTAGTCGATCCATCAATAAATCCCATTAGCTCAACTTCAAAATGTTATCTTATAACCAGCCACTTCTTAGTCCCTCTACTGCTACCACTCTGGCCTGCCATAATCATCGTTATCCCGAACTACTGTAGGTGGTCTTTAACTGGCTTCCCCATCCACCCATCCCAATATTATCCATTCTCACAGAACAGCTCAAGTAATCTTGTCTTAAATCATGTTATTCTCCTGTTTACTCCCATCATGAGACCATAAATAAGCAGGCCACTGCCTACCTCAAAGTTTGAGTCACATGGGCTTCATTCTAAAGTGGGAACAAGGAAGGCTTACTTTCCACCCGAGACATTACACTGGCTATTTCCTCAATTTCAGGAATGCTCCTTCCCCTTGTCTTACTATGTCAGGCTCCTTCTCATCCTTCAGCCCCTCTGCTCAAATAACCACTCCCTCCTAATTTTCTACACAGAACTTATTCTAGGAGGCGTGAAGATGTCCATATATTTGTATATGTGAGAAGGCAACTTGTTTTTACATCTTCTTAGTTTACAGCTTCTCAACTTATAATTTAGTCTTAAGAATGCCTTTTTTTTTTAAGATTTCTAAGTAATATCTACACCTAACATGGGGCTTGAATTCACAACTACGAGGATCAAGCGTTGCACGCTCTACCAACTGAACCAGGCAGACACTCCTGAAACTGGTTTTTGTGGGTTTTTTTTTTTTAAAGATTTTATTTACTTATTTGACAGACAGAGATCACAAGTAGGCAGAGAGGCAGAGAGAGAGAGGGAGGAAGCAGACCCCCCGCTGAGCAGAGAGCCTGATGTGGGGCTCGATCCCGGATCCCCGGGATCATGACCTGAGCCGAAGGCAGAGGCTTTAACCCACTGAGCCACCCAGGAGCCCTGGTTTTTGTTTTTGAGAGAGACAAACACAGGGTAGGGAGGGGTGAGGTGTGCAGAGGGAGGAGAGAGAGAACCCTTACTTCACAACCCTGGGTTCATGACCTGAGCCAAAATCAAGAGTCCAACGCTTAACTGACTATGCCAACAAGGAGCCCCAAGACTGACCATTTCTGATTTCAGCTACTATTTTTACATTTTTCACAACTTTAATCTCGGAAGATAACTTCAGAGCCTCAAAGCACCATATTGACTATCACAAATTCCTCCACTTTAACCAAGCAGCTTACGTTAAAAGAAATGAACTGGCTAGTCACTGAGTATCAGGGTTGGATTTGATTCAATTTCCATGCTTTTCTCATGGATATGCATGTCCATAGTCATTGGTAAGCAGTTTAAGTCAAGTTATGTGTTAACTTTAAGCTCAGATTTACTGGTATTTATACTTATAGAATACTATTTGATAGTCTTTTAAGATCTGCTGTTATTTTTGAGAGAGAGAGAAAGAGAGAGCGTGCGCATAGGGGAGGGACAGAGGGAGAGAGCCTCTGTGCTCAGTGCAGAGCCTGACACTGGGCTTGATCCCACCACTCTGAGATCATGACCTGAACTGAAACTAGGAGATGGACGCTTAACCGACTGTGCCACCCAGGCACCCCCAAAACAATCTTTTAAAGCAATTTTTTATCTATTTTACCTTTTTTTCCCTTAAAATTGTCCAGGTAGGCAAGAGGTAAAATGACTTACATTTTTATAGATGAAAGGGACACAAAGAAGTAACTATTTGAAATGTTGGTCTTGAGTTCCAGTGGTAATACTTTTTCCACTAAACCACTGTCTAGTTAACCAAATAATAATATTCAATTAAACCAATGATTCGTAAAAGACCAATGATAAAACCAAAACTGCTAAGAGCAATAACGTCATCCTAAGTGTTAGGGTTTCTTTAGGGGACTGTCATATTTATTGAGACTCTTTTGTCTGAAAAAGACAAGGTCAAAAAGAAACAGCAGAATTACAAAAGTATGAAAGGTATGGCTAAAGGAAAACCTTGACGTAGGAAGCACTCTTTAAAAATTTGAGCTTGGTAGTACTTTGTATAGCACTTAAAACATTTATAGAACTTAGTATTCAAGGATGGTAATAGAAATACATGTGCTTTTTTAAAATGGCACAGTTAATTTTTTGAATGTCAGAGACACACACAGCTATCGTGAAGGTGGAATATACCTCATCTTCAAAATGAATGTTAAGTGACATCCCATAATGATGAAATCCTGGAAAAGATGGGAGTATCCGAGTATCCATATCCCTAAGATCAAGGCAAAACTTTTAAGCATTTATCCATAGGCCAGTGTAAACCAGTTCCTATACATATTTTTTTATATACCCTGAAGGCAGAATTTTTTACCTTCCTAATTACACCTCAGAAACTACACCCGCCTTAATAATCTGCTTCATCCATTTTACTTTGAGTTGATTTTTCCTTACACATGCAACCATTAAAGTTTCTTTTCCCTCACCCAAGACTTAAAATACAGTCAAGCCTTATATACAAATACAGAAGGCCTACATCAAGTAAGAATGAAAAATTTAATGCAAAATAATGCACGCATGCTAAGTACATTGGTATACTCAATATAAAATGATGCTGGAGAGTTTACAAAGTTGGTGATGTCAAACAGTAGTTTCCAAGGAACTTACTTAATCAGACCTTCACAGGGCCCTAAAAACATTTTTAACAAGGCCCCCCAAAAATTCTAGACCTTAATTAAAAGTGTGGTTTAGGGAAGCACTTTAAACTTTCACTCTGTGTCAGATCACATATACAATAAAAGTTATAAATCATGTAATTTTTTAAAAAGATTTTATTTATTTAACAGAGAGAGGGAGGGAGGGAATATAAGCAGGGGTAATGGAACGGGAGAAGCAGGCTTCCCCCTAAGCAGGGAGTCTGATGTGTGGCTCTATTGGGATCATGACCTGAGCGGAAGCCAGACAGTTAATGACTGAGCCACCGAGGTGGCCATAAATCATGTAACTGAACAAAAAACTTCTTTATAGAAACTATCAAATAAATATCTAAATACAAGATGGTTTTTAAAATGAAATGTTATTTGTAATCATAAAGATATATACACTAATCAAAAGCTATACAACATTAATAGCAAATCCAAGTACAAATGAAGATAATCCTCCAAATTCCATGTTTCATCGAGCATCAAAAACCACCACTGTATTAAAATGAGTTAAGGACAAAAAAATATTTATAAAAATTATATGAAAGATTTAACACTTCCAAGTCACTTTCTCTTTGCAATAAGCTAGACAGTGCACAACAGATTGGAACTCAGTACTTACTATGACTTTTGGAAATGAAAAAAAAAAATTTCCATTTTTATTAGTCCCCTTTACATGACACAAAAGACTAATGCACCAAAAAAACACTAAAGCAATGTTATCAAGGTAACTCAGCGGTTTAAAAAATATTTTAATTGTATTATTAATTACCACATAACAATGTACTTTCAGTCTTTTGGCTAATTTGTAAAACTCACTTTATCTATTAAGTAGCATTCATACACAGTATTTGTATTTCTCTTTGTATAATTTAGTTTGTCCATAAACTAAACCTCAAGAAGTTTAAGTAAAATAAGTTAAATACGGATCCTGAAAAGTAGACTTATGATAACTAAAATCAACTAATATCCAGACATTTAGTATATGCCTCTACACTGGATTTTCATTATGAAAATAAAAATTAAATGATTATGGAAATCCTAATCATGCCTTTTTTTGGTAGTCTAAAAGTTACTACCTTTTTTTTACACCAGAAATTAGGGTCTGACTAACAACCCAAGCATTATACTTCACTTCATATTTAGCAAGTTAAAAGGATACATCTTTTAGTCCTTTTCTTGTACATTATTCTGTATCCACATTCTCTGCATCTGATTGGATCCCTGGATTTTATTTCATTTTCTGTGTGACATTCTAGAAAAGAAAACATGTTTATTCAGTGTCTAAAGGGCAAATAGGATAGACAAGCAAATTATCTTCACTGTATTTTTCACCCAAAGCACTAAAATGTACTCAATCTTAAGAGTAAGGTGCTATGACCATGTTGAAAAGAAAACCACAGGCCCCAAACAGACTCACTTAGGTTAAGATGCCAAGTCAGTAAACCCAGTAAACCAAGGCTTAACACTTTACCTAACTGCAGCTTCAACCATGCAGAAATATAACCTCTGACCAGTCAACATGGGAATTTCTTTGTCAGCATTAGGGAATTTACTGCTTTTCTGTTCCTCCACTTAGGCCATCTTAGGGCACCTGGGTGGCTCAGTGGGTTAAAGCCTCTGCCTTCTGCTCAAGTCATGATCACTGGGTCCTGGGATCGAGCCCCGCATCAGACTCCCTGCTCAGCGGGGAGCCTGCTTCCTCCTCTCTTTCTCTGCCTGCCTCTCTGCCTACTTGTTATCTCTGTCAAATAAATAAATAAAATCTTAAAAAAAAAAAAAAAAAGGCCATCTTACCTAAAACACTGGATTCTTTGCTAATTTCCTTTTTTCCACTCCTCTCTACCTTTAAAAACCTTTCTTTTTCTGTAGCCCTTTGGAGTTCCCATCTACTTGCTAGAAAGGATGCTGCCTGATTCATGAATCCATTAAATAAGCCTATTCCACCTTTAAAATGTACTCAGTTGAGCTTTTACTATTTAACAACAATATACTATGGAGGAAAGAAAAAAAGTTATGGGCAGTGCACTTTTTTTGGGGAGAGAAAATGAATTCTTAATGAGAGAACTCTTTTTTTTTTCCTTAACAGTTGCTAGTATTCCGCTTTATGAATTTAAAGATGAGAGACTCATTTAAGACAAAGTTAAATGTAATTACTTCAAAACTCTGAAGTAAAACACTCCTACTTTATGTAAGTTCTATTCTTACCTCCGCAGATATATATCATTGGCTGCTGCTTTGGGGGTTGAACGTCCTTCTGGGTGTCCATTGATAATCCCTGAAATCACAGACTCAAATACTGAATATCTCAAAAGGGCTCCTCACAAATCCAACCAGGCCTCACTTTTCTCAGAGAAAACGAAAAAAGTCCCAATTCCTAATCTGTACTTTTTCAAACCCTATAGGTAGAGCTAATGGACGAAAACCACAACGCACTGCGCACTTACCCCCAAACTGGACACAATAACATTTTACACATATTATTTCATTATAATCTTTAAAACAATCCTAGGAGCTATTACTCTTACTTTACAGATGAAGAAACCCAGCCTTGTAGAGGTCAACTTGCTCAGAGCTATTCAGCTATTAAGAGGTAGGGGGACTGGGATCTGACGGCAAAGCTCGGTTTCCATTTAACAAGTTCTATTTCTCAAAAATTCAGCAGAAGGCAATAAATTATATCCTTCAACAAGGGAACGTGCGAACCGAAGATAAGGGTAGAATAACCCCCCAAAGTCAAACAGCTAAACTGAACGAAACAGGGCAAAACATCGTCTACTCAATCCCCAGCTTTCCCAATTCTAGCTCCATACTGGACCCTTTTAACCCTGAGGGTCTTACCAGCTTGGGTTCATATACTCACGTCTAAATACAACCCGCCAATTCCCAAACCACGTAGCCCGGAGAAACTCCGTACTCTAACGATCCCGGCGGATAATGGCTCCTCGTCGTGTCTCAGCTAACTTCCGGCGCTGGCATATGACGCCTCTAGTCCCCGCCCCTTCCGCCCCGGGCGTGGCAGAGGAACCCGGACCGTACACAAGCGGTAGAGCCGAGAGTTTTGTGTGTTAGGCTCTGTGGCGAGGAATTCGTGTTTCGCCCCAGCTTATTTCACTTTTCAGAATATCAGAGCATTTCAGTAGTTCCTCAAATAGGAGGGAGTCTGCTTTTCTGACTAATTTAGTCAGCAGAAAGTAAACTTTTCCCGAGGGCTGAGGGTTAGAAGAAAAAACTAAATGACAGCTGCCCCTGGAATCCTAGGCTGACTGTTACCCGGAGGAACACGGAAGGAGCGACTCCATCATCGATTTTCACTTAAAAAAGCACTTTTCAGATTGTTTTTCCTTGGTACCTGTGCTGGGCCAGTGGAGCAGGCGCCCTCTATCCACATAATTTCATTTTTGCTTTTTGAAATTTTCGTAGGCTCCTATCGTCCCTCTGACCTTCTCCTTTTACTTGTTTTAAAGGAAAGGCTGGGGGCGCCTGGGTGGCCCAGTTGGTAGAGCTTCCAACTCTTGGTTTCGGCTCAGGTCGTGATCTCAGGGTCCTGGGCGGATCCCAGCATCAGGCCTTGCACTCAGCATGGAGTCTGTTTGAGATTCTCTCTTTTTCCTTCCCTCGCTCTCTCTCCCTCTCTTTGTCCCTCTCGCTCCCGCTGTCTCTCTTTCTCTAAAAAACAAAAACAAAAAAACAAAGGCGGTATGAAGGCAGCTACATAAATTAATTCCACTTAAAACTGAGGGATATTGGTAGCAGTCACTATCCATTGATTGACCTTCTTTACATCGCATGTATTCCTCTAGATGAAACAAAACAGTCTGCGCAGTGGAGGTGTGTTTTTTGAAAGATCAAAATCAGTGAGATTAATAGAAGTTGGATTAACAATGTTTACATTCATTTGCTTCTTTCACAGGTTTTCTCTGATAATGGAAGAAGGAAGAAGAAAATAAAGTAATTAAAATTTAGAAAATATTTGTTTATATTAATTATAATTAAGCAGAGAAACAGACTTCTTTCTCCCCAACATGTCTTTGATTTCTTATTAAGCAGAATGTACTGCTTTCTAGTCTTCCCTCCAGCAACCTGAGAACTTTCAGCTTCACCTTTCACTTCCAGAAGGAGTTCAAATTGATAACACCTCTACAGACCAGGTTGGGAGATTTAACTTCATCTTCTTGGTCTTCCCAGCGGCCATTTTTTTAATTTCCAAGGAAACATAATGGATTTTCTTGCTGCTTCCTTCACAGACCAGCCAACATACAGCCTAAGTATTTTGACCATTAGCTCTCAACCAAAGAGAAGAGGGTAATGCAATAGAACAGTCAACAGGAGCTTTCCTACAAGAATTACTAGATAAAACTGTTGTTAAAAGAGAAAGATGATGGAGGGGCACCTGGGTGGCTCAGTCAGGTAAGTGTGTGCCTTCAGCTTAGGTCACGATCCCAGGGTCCTGGGATTGAGCCCTGCATTTGTCTCCCTGCTCAGCCGCGGAGCCTGCTTCTTCCTCTCCCTCTGCTGCTGCTGCTCTCTCTGTCAAATAAATAAAATATTTTTTAAAAAAGAGAAAGATGATGGAGAGATCCAGAAAGCATAACTTAAATCATTGCACACTTTATGGGATTCTGACTCTCCAGATGAGGTATCAAAATGATTCTGGCACATAACACAGTCTATGGATATCAGACTGGATCAGCACATGTAGGATAGAAATGGATCCTGGGACCCTGTGGAAGGGTAGCATAATTAGAAATGGTATCAAGGAGATCCAGAATTTCAACAAAAGTCCATGTTAATGCTAGTTCTGAATCCAACACCCTCTTTCCTATCAGCAGGATCCAGTAGTTTTAGGATCACTATGGAGCATGGTCAATGGAAATTAACACTGGCAACAGCTAACTTTTCTTGAGCACTTACTATGTGCAGATATCACTGCATTGCTCTCTCCAAATGAAGGCAGTTGTCTTGTTATCTTGGATACTAGTGCTTTTAATTCCTTAAAATATGGTTTTGGAGATACAAGTTGCTATTTTCCTCCCTGAATCTGTTTTTCATATTCCTTGATCTTATTTTTTTAAAGTATATCAGCATAGCTTAGTTATCGTGATTGGAAAAGTCTTTCATTATGTTTTGCTCGATGGTCCCCAAAAGAAGAATTAGATCTTGTGGAAAACAGATGGGGTTTAGAATTCTAAGGTCAGTAATGGGATGACATCCAATCCAGAAAGGAAGCAAAAAGGCCAAAGACTATGGTGGGTAAAGAATAGGAAAATATAGCTTAGTTATTTGTATTTGGAGTATATGAGTAAAGCCAGGACAAGCTATAGGTAACTAGGTTCTTATTTGCCCTTTTGGTTGGGGGCAGGGGAGAGGAGAGTAAAAATTATTCTTAGGATAGAAGGGAGTTATGTTATACTTTTCTGCTCTTTAGTCATGATAAAATAAAAATAAATTAACTAGAGAAAAAGAAAACAGCAATGTTTAAATAGTGTTTGGGATTTTGTGGATTTTTTTAAACCATAGGTGAAACTCTGTTTACATTATAGTGGGAGTAAGGATCAGACATTAAACAAGATAAGAAAGTAATATGACATTTTTATTTTTTTAATTTTTCTAAGTAGTTTATTTATTTGTCAGAAAGAGAGTGGACAAGCAGGGGGAACAGCAGGCAGAGGGAGAAGCAGGGTCCCTACTGAGCAAAGAGCCCTAGGACTTGATCCTAGGACCCTGGGATCATGATCTGAGCTAAAGGCAGGCGCCTAAAATGACTAACCCACCCAGACATCCCAGTAAAATGAAATTTTTAGAAGGTGTTAAACTACACAGAGAAAATTCAGCAGAGAATGAGGATTGCAAATGCTATGGTGGGGGAAGGGCAAAATGGCTGTAATAGAGATTTGTTTGAAGAGCTAGGGAGGGCACTACTCACTCTACCTTGGTACATGTGGGTGTCTTCAGAGAGGTGTTATCTTGAAGCATGTATAATTCACCAGTTCCTTACCTTAAGTCCTACAGGTACCTGAAACTTAACAACCTCATACTAAAGTAATCTTATTTTCTTCCAAATATGTCCTCTGTGATTCCTCAACCCCTGCCCTATGCACTTGATTCTGCTAACAGAATATGTTGAGTCCAGGTTCTTCTCCAACCCCACTGGCTTCCAGAGTCATGCAATAGCTCCCTAAGTGGTCTCCTTGCAACCACCCTCACCTCTTTTCCTTCCACTCTCCCTTCTGCCACCAGAGTGATCTTTCTAAAATTAAAATGCTCTGCAATGCCTAGAGGATCAACAGACTCTTAAATGCATCTGAAATTCTCCATGACTTGGCTTCTTCCCCTTCTCAAAAAAAATTTTTTGCCCTTCCTCAAATAAATCTGAGTGTCTAGGTATAACAAACCATTTATAGTTTGCCCAGCTATTCCAAGTTTTCTGCTCTTGCACATTTTGAGATTGAAATAACCTGTTGTCTGACTTTTAAACTGTCATTCGTCTCAAAATCCACCTCAAATCATGGTCTTTATAAAGTTAGCCCCATCCCTTCTCCTTCCTTCGGGTTAGTTGATCCTCTTTCCTTGGTGCTACTACTGTCCCTCTGTTACAGTGCTTGTGAGCCCCTGAAGGCCATAACTGTGCTGTACTCATCTTTGTATTCCTAGGACCTCGCCTAGTGACTGGCAGAACTTCGTGAGTTTGATTTTGGATATACTTCATTTTGGATGACTAAAGGGCATCCAGACAGAGAAAGAAATATCCAGTTGGAGGACAGCGGTGGTAGCTGCTATTATTGGCTTAAAAGTGTCAGGAGAGGTTCTGCATAAGAATTATGTGAGCACATAATGGTAAAGTTAAGCAAACAAACAAATGCTGAGGTAGGCCGTCTCGTTTAGGGAAAAGGCAGAGAAAAAGAAGCCAGAAAAAGGAGACTAGGAGGAAGCTGCCAAGAGCAGAAGGATGGAGCCTTGCATAGAGTAGGTGTCTGGTGAATAATATAAAACACCCCATCTAGCATGATCAAGCATAACCCCGTGTAGAGATGCTGTAACCAAGTTAGTCATACCCTTCAGACCTCATCCTGTGTATAGCTCTGCTGCTAAAAAGGCGTCATTCAGTTTGTAACCTGCTTTTTATACCTATCTCAGGGAACATTTTCAAGTGAATACTCGCCTGCAGTAATTTTAATGCGGGACCCACTATAGGATTAGTGGCCTTTCTCTATAATGTTCCCCGAGGTGGGAATGGGGAGAGGCGGAGCCCATGAAGTTAGAAAGCCCGGCTGAGCTTTGGGTGGGGGTGGAAAGGTGGGAAAGGGGGGGACGAGACCTCCTCCGGGGATGCGGGGATCCGGCCGCGGCCTGCGGGTCGCCGGGCGGCCGGCGGGGGCGCCGCGGAGGCGGAGGAAGGGGCGGCGCGGGGCGGGGCGGCGCGGAGCGGTTACTCTAGGCGGGCAGTTCAAACCGAAGGAGGGAAACGCGGCGGCCCCACGCGAATGTGGCGTGGGGGTTGCCATAGCCGGGCATCCCTGGGGGCGAGGCGGCGGCTCCTGCCCGGCGCTCCTGGGCAGCGGCGGCTGCCTGTCTCCCCTCCCGCCTGGCCCCGCGGCTCGGTCGGTGCGGGCGCGTCTCAGTCTCCAGGTGGGCGGGAGTGGGGGGCCCAAGTGTGTGCGGGCTTCCGGGCGGCCCCGGGCCGGGCCCCACTTTGCTTTCCAGGCGCTGGGACTAGAGAGGTGCCCGGAAGCCGATCTCTTACCCGCTCGCTCCGCTCCAGGGGACGCCCACCCACCCTCCGCCTTTCGGGGGCGTTCTGGGTCCTGGAGGCGGAGCCGAGGCGACCCCCGTCCCCCCGCCAGCTGGGCCTTGGGAAGGTCCAGGAGGGACGAACGGGGCCAAAGGACGCCTGGTGAGACCGTTAACCACCCACCCGCTGATAGCACCTTGGGGAAGTAAATGACAGCGCGGCGGCTTACACTGCATTTTCAGAAAACCCGAATTTGGGAAGGTTCCTCAGTTCCCAGACTAGCTGGAGAGAACAGGGATATTGAAATTACCATTATCTGGAAAACTGAAAGAAACTAAGAATGATTTAGGCCTTTTCATGTGTTAAGAATAATCCGTGCAGTATGTACTTTATGTACCTTTCGAATCTTAGCGGTCATCACACTGCTGCACGTTTCAATTGTCCAAACTAGAGTTTTTAATTGGTAATACTTTGGCATGAGTTTTAAAGGCAAAGTGAAAGATTTTCTTGTTTGGAAACTCACCTAACTGACATCTAAGAACTCAAGACTTACTGATGGTAAGATTTTCCACTTTAACAAATGAAAATTTGGTTTTAACATAGTTAAATAGTAAGTATTACATTCTCTAACTTAACAAGTGGTCTTAAATTGAATTATAGTTGACATACAATATTACATTAGTTTCAGGTGTACAGCATAGCAATTCTATATTTTTATACATTATGAAATGATCACCTTGATAGATCTAGTTATTATCTAGTTATATATCTAGTATGAAATATATCATTATTATATAATATATATATAAGTAATCTAGTATGATTATCTAGTTATTATCCAAGTTACTACAATATTATTCATTGTATTCCTTATGGTGTATACATTCCCAAAGCTTATTTTTTTTATAACTGGAAGTTTGTACCTCTAATTCCCTTCAGTTATTTTGACCACCCTTTACTCCCATCTCCTCTGGCAACTTTGGATTTGTTCTCTGTATCTGTGAGTCTCTTTTGTTTGTTTGTTTGTTTTGTTTCTCAGATTCCACAATAAGTGAAATCATATGGTATTTGTTTTTGTCTGACTTATTTCACTTAGTTTAAGACCTTATGAGTCCATGTCACAAAGGGCAAGACTTCATTCTTTTTTATGGCAGAGTAATATTTCATTGCGTATATGTACCGCATTTTTATCAGTTCATCTATCAATGGACACTTAGGTCTCTCCCATATCTTGGCTCTTGTAAATAATGTTGCACTGAACATAGAGATACATATATCTTTTCAAATTAGTGTTTTCATTTTCTTTAGATAAATAGCCAGAAGTGGAATTGCTGGATCATATGATTGTTCTATTTTTAATTTTTAAGGAACCTCCATACAGTTTTCCACAGTGACTGCACCGATTTGCATTCCCAGCAGCAGTGCGTGAAAGTTCCTGTTTCTCCATATTCTTGCCAATTTTTTCTTTTTTGAGAACACATAGAGATGTGTTCTCAACACTCAGGAGCCTGATGTTTAAAAAATGAGTATCAAGGAGGCTCATCTGATTAATTAGTGAGCTGTTGAATCAGTAAAATTAAGTAAGTCAATGGCCATTTCAAAATTTTGCATGAGTCTTTTTAAATGATTTAAAAATTAAGTTTTGGGGGCGCCTGGGTGGCTCAGTGGGTTAGGGCCTCTGCTTTCGGCTCAGGTCATGATCCCGGGGTCCTGAGATCGAGCCCCGCGTCCGGCTCTCTGCTCCTCGGAGAGCCTGCTTCCTCCTCTCTCTCCCTGCCTACCTCTCTGCCTTCTTGTGATCTCTGTCTGTCAAATAAATAAATAAAATCTTTAAAAAAATTAAGTTTTGAAGAACCAAATTTTGTTTGAGACCAATATCTTGGGATAATAAAAAGATGGTCTTGATGACAGAAGAGAAAGCACATTGGAGGTAATTTCGGATGGATAAATGAACAGAAAAAAATTATTTTGTTGTTTATATGTGTATGTTTATATTAAGTGGCTTATGGGTGGAAGTGGGGGAGGATATCTGCCTTCCCATTCTAATAATTTGCTTGTTTCCCAAATTCTAGCATGGTGAGACACCTAGTGGTAAGGTAGCATAGTTACCATTGCTCTAAAATTTAAGAATTTCTTGACCTAATTTTAACTTGCTTTATAGACTGATTCTCAAAGAAGAGGAAATATTCATGGGTGGAGGTGCAATGTGAAAGCTCATTATATGTCATTAACTTAATATTTGGAAAACAAAGTTGTCTTGAAGCATAATATAGAAAGTTATAGAAAGCAAAGTTTGATTATCTTGGCTGGTAAGCATGTACAGAAGATAGCAGTCATTCTTACGATCTCTGGTGATCTAGATCAGAAAATAACATGTATGAGATTTACCATAATTGAATATAAATTTAAAAGTTTGAAAAACACTTAGATATTTTGCCCAGTAGTAATCATCTCATGATCATTTTACCATAAAAATTCTTGTTTTGTGGTTGAGATAGCATTTGTTATTGTTATTGTTTTTAAAAACTCATTCACTTAGGCACTTAATTACTAGGCATAAATATATTACTTTCCCATACTCATTCATAAATATAAACTCATTCACTTAGGCACTTAATTAACCTAGGCATAAATATATTACTTTCCCATTATAGACAACTAAAATACACTTTCCCAGGGTCTTTTAATAGGGAAAAATCATGCATTTGGTCTGGAGAAAACTTTGAAAGAATGACAATTTTCTTAGTGTTCTTTGAATAATCTGGAGAAATACCAGAAACTATGATAATTTTCTTCCCTTCACCCCCTTTAAGATTTGAGTTTTGAAAAAGAAGGAATGTGATAATACTGTTAAGGAAAGGTTGAGGAACAGACCTGTACCCCTGGGGCAAATAATACATTATATGTTAATAAAAATAATTAATAAAAATTTTAAAAAATAAAATACAGGAGTTGACTTCTGAAAAGAACAAAACGCTGAGGAAAAAAAAATCGAAGAGAAAAAGTAAATTAAAAAAAAAAAAGAAAAGGTTGAGGAGTATTTCCTAGTGTCGTTCCTTACACATATAATTACTGAGTAACTCATTAAGTAATTACAAAGTAATTTACTTGAATTCTGTACTTGTAATTTCAAGAATATTAAGGGTGAGTTTCCCTCAAAGACTTGTCTGTTATCTGTGAATTCAAACCTGCAACTGGACCTGATGTCTCAAAATATTTAGAAAATGAGACAAGAATAACATGCTAGGTTTGTAATGGCCCTGTATCTCTGAGGCGCTGGTTCCTTTTGGTTAGCTCAAGAAGAATGTATTAGTAATTTATCAATCAGCCAAGGAGTCTTTGCAAAGTTATGAGTCTGGGAACTCAGACCTTGAGAATGGTCGTGGGGATTGTATTTCTGTGAGAGGCCTATGTTCCAAGTATGAATAACATTATCCTGGCATGGCTTGGTCAGGTTGCAGTCAAATCTAGTGGCAGCACTCATTTGGCACATTTCCAAAAACATGTTCAAAAATTGGCATAAAGTTTTTTTTTAAGATTTTATTTATTTATTTGACAGAGAGAGAGATCACAAGCAGGGACAGAGGCAGGTAGAGAGAGAGAGGGGGAAGCAGGCTCCCCGCCGAGCAGAGAGCCCAATGCGGGGCTCCGTCCCATGACCCTGAGACCAGGACCCAAGCTGAAGGCAGAGGCCCAACCCACTGAGCCCCCCAGTGCCCCTGGCATAAAGTTTTTTAAACAGCTTTACTTAAATACCAGAACTTTGAAGGGAAATATCCAACTGACTAGATATAGGCCGGTATGAATAAGCTAGAATATTAAAACTATTAATATGTACTTTAGTGCTGTTAAAATCATAAGGTAATAAAATCTAAAAACGATGCTGCCAGAGTTTTTTCCTCAAGTGTAGTTTAAGAAAATGTGCGTAGCACTTAGACTATGCTTAATCAAATTATCTGTGAATATAACCCCCAAATTTTGGTTTTTATGATGCTAAAAGTTGGGTAAAGTAATATGCAAATGAGTATATATTAGAGTAGATTTATTTTTTATTTATTTTTTTAAAAGATATTATATATTTACTTGACAGAGAAAGAGCACAAGCAGGGGGAGCAGGCAGAGGGAGAAGCAAACTCCCCGCTGAGCAGGGCCCCCCACCATGTGGAGCTCCATCCCAGGACTCTGGGATCATGACCTGAGCTGAAGGCAGACACCTAACAACTGAGCCACCCAGGCGCCCCCTAGATTTATTTTTTAAAGTAACTTTTCTTATTGCCATAGCATTTTCTATTATTATTCATATTCCTAAAAAGTAATATATTTTGGTATAAGCTGCTAGGCTACTCATTTCAAAGGAAGAATAAGATTTGTTTTCCCTTTGTAGGAACAGAGATTTTGAAGATGTCAGAGAGACATTCAAGTCCAGCTTGCCCTGGAGCGGGAAATGAGGTGGACTGTCCCGCTGTCAATTTTGAACACTCCAGCTTCAGAGACTTTTGCTCCACATCTTCATTTCAAGATAGTGGCTACAATGAGCTGTTACAACCGTGCAACTTTGATAATACAGATAAAGGGTTTTTTGGAAAGAAAGAAAAAGGTCCAACATTAATCCATGAACATCCTGAAACTTCAAATCTGGGCTTAACTCATCCTTTAGAATCTCCAACTCAAAAAAAGAGATTTTTCTTTTCTAGGAAGGAGAATGATAAAACTCCAGAACTCTGTGAAACCCCTAAAGTCAGTGGAAAAAAATGTTTACTGCGTAGAAGATTGGACATATCTTTCTCTCTCCTAAAGGGGGACTTTGAATCACAAAATAGTTCTCTAGAAAGTAGTATAAACCAAGTTCTCAACTTAGAAAAAAATATTCCAGGCAGTGCTTCAAGTTATCCTAGGCAAACCAGTTTTAGTCCTTTAGTTACTAGTACTTTGAAAACAGAAGAAGCAACTTCCAGCAGTCAAAAATTGAGACTTAATTTTTCTCAACAGAAGACCTCCACAGTTGATGATTCCAAAGATGACTGTAGCCTATTTGAGGTTGAATGTATATCTCCGATTCAGGGTAATAGTTTTAAAGACTCTATCACACATGACCTTAGTGATAGCAGTCTATTTGTTAATGATGAAAATACATATCCCAAACTTCTGGGCTCCTCTGCTAGTGGAACATCTTATGGAACAAACGAGAACTTATGTGTGACTCCAATAAGTAGTCTTGTAGCAGACATTAAATTTAATGCAAGTCAAAGGCTCTCTCCTTCAGCTGAAGTGAAGGGCAATATTTCAACACCTGAAGACAGTGGTTTTAACTCACTTTGTTTGGATAAGTCAGAAGATTCCCTCTCTGACCAGGAGGGTTCTTTTCGAGAACGTTGGAAACAAAAGGGAACGGTCAAAGTGGAGGACACCATAAAAAAGTCAAGGCATCTTCGAAGGCTGAGAAGATTGTCCACCCTTCAGGAACAAAGCTCACAATCTGAGACAGAGAGGGACTCTGACTTGGAAGCAACACCAGCAGCTGCTTCAGACACCTCAGAGAATCAGCTGAGCAGTAACAATGAGATTTTAAGCTTTAAGAATTTATCAAAGACCCCAGCCTTGCAGTTAGTGCACGAGCTCTTCATGAGAAACAAAAGAAAAAGATTCCAGCAAAATGGTCCTCATGAATGGCTAGAAGAGAAGGATGGGGGGCAAATAGCCGTACTACAGTGTGTCCTCGCAGGACTGATTGGCAAGAAAATGGGTATAGAAAAACTGGACATCTTAACAGAATTAAAATATAGAAATTTAAAACATATTCTTGCTATGGTTTTAGGTTCCTTGACTGCAGAAAACCTATGCAGGTAAGAAATAAAAATTTTTTTCTGAAGTAAAACTTCCTTCTTATCACTTTTTTTTTAAGTTGGAAAGCTTTTCTATGAGTTGAGTAGTTGTCCTGTTTTTTATTTGTTTTGTTTCATTATTTCTGTCTTTATCAAAGTGTTTTTGTGAGCTTCCTAATAGTGGTTTACTGAGCTTCCTAATAGAGCTTACTAATATAGTTACTTCTGTTTGAATTCTTGTTTTAGGGGCACCTGGGTGGCTCAGTTGGTTGGGGGTCCGACTCCTGGTTTTGGGTGGAGTCAGGTTGTGGGGTGGAGCCCTGTCTTGGGCTTGGATCTCAGTGGGGAGTCTGCTGGGGGGTTTTCTCCCCCTGCCCCTCCACTCCAGCCTCTGTTTCTCTCTCTTTAAAATAAATAAATAAATCTCTAAAAAAAAATGAAATCCTGTTTTAGAAGCATCAATGTAGTCTTCTGGATAAAGTTCATGTCACTGTCATTTGGGAAGAGAGTTTCTAAATGTTGAACTTCAAATTTTCAAGATGGTAAGCTATATTCCATAAAAGTTATTTAATGATTTCATAGTTCATATCTTGTCAGATTCCAAATTGTATTAAAGTTATGACACTTGGCCAGAAATAATGTAAAGTATTATGGTACAAAGGATACCATTTAGTTATTTAATCTAAATTCTAGAATCCAAAATGATGGTTAGCTTTCATTTTAGGGCTTAGTTTTTCCAGAAACCAAGAGAATATGGATTAGTGCATTTTCGTTGCTAACAGGGCAGTGTAAGGTGGTTACTTTTGGGAATCTCAAGGAATTAGAAACTGTTAACAGAAATTCTAGTATATTGGATGCTGCTACATAAAGAGAAACAGACATTTAGGAGGGCTGAGGACAGAAACTAGGGTTACAAAGACTAAAGTGAGACTGTGTTCATACTGGTAATTTTGGGGAGTTGCAAGACTATCAGAAGACAAGACCCTTGGGAATGCCATGGCTAGGAAGGAGGGAAGTCTGTAGAACAGGACTTCTGCAAGGCGACAGTTGGGGAAGGGTATGCAGGAGCATTTGTGAATTTGATTTTTGATAAAGATATGTCAAGAGTTTGGTTCATAGAATCCTTGCTGTTTTTATGGCTACTACTTCTATTAAAGCCCTTCTTCACCTTTCCTCTGCAAATTATTTGTAGGCTGTTGTAGAGAATTGTAGAATTTCATAGCTGGAAGTCTTTTGAAACATCTAGTCTAATCACATATTTTGCAGAAGAGGAAACTGTGTTCCAGAGAATTTAAGTGACCTGCCAACAGTCATTCAAGAGATAGGAATATATCTAGGTCTATAATTGAGCTCTCTGATTTTTTTTTTTTAGGAGAGGGAGAGGTAGGGGCACCTGGGTGGCTCAGTGGGTTAAGGCCTCTGCCTTCGGGTCAGGTCATGATTCCACAGTCCTGAGATCAAGCCCCATGTTGGGCTCTCTGCTCTGCAGGGAGCCTGCTTCCTCCTCTCTCTCTCTCTCTGCCTACTTGTGATCTCTGTCTGTCAAATAAATAAATTTAAAAATCTAAAAAAAAATTGTTAAAATTAAAAAAAAAGAGAGAGGGAGCGGTAAGGGCAGGGGCAGAAGGAGAGAGAATTTTAAGCAGGCTTCATGCTGGGTGTGGAGCCTAATGCCAGGCTTGATCCTACGATCCTGAGATCGTGACCTGAGCTGAAATCAAGAGTCAGACACTTAACTGACTGAGCCACCCAGGTGCCCCGAGTCCTCTGTTTTCCAATCTAATACTGTCTCACAAACTCATATTAAGATTTAAGGCCTTTCTAAATAAACTTGACCCAGAATGTACTTGGTGTAATCCAAGTGGGACATAGTGTACCTGTATGTATATGCCTTTTAAAAAATGTTTGAATGAGATAAATTGTTTAAGAAATCAAGGAGATGGCTGAAATATAGGAAGTTTATTTTTATATGCTGTAGTATTTGGATAGAGACCAGTTAAAAACTTGGGTGATACTTTTGGGTGCTCACTTGTGGAAACAGTTGATATTCGGTCATATTTTTGTAATGACCTCTTTTCCACAGCCCTCCATATGCATAGTATTTCTACTGCAGAATGCGTGTATGTTAGCAGAGTTGATTCTCAGTAATGTGAGAGATTATGGTCAGTTGAAGTAACTGTGGCAAATACTCAATTGCATAGCTCATTTCTGCCCCATTAACAGGTGACTTCCTGCCTTTTCCTTCCCATCAATCTGATATAAGACACATGTACTGGCTTAGGGAGAGGCAAGGCAATTGAAGTGGCCACAGTAACCGGAAGGACAGTATTACCTCCTTAACAGCAAGCGACCTTTTTGTAATTGTCTGATCTTATTCCCTTTGAGTGATTTAAGATAGAGTAATAAAAAAGACCAGATTAACAGCTGAGAGATTATCTTTTCTTTCATAATTTGTGTAGCCAAAGTTATTGATGGGCAATCACTGGATATAAATTGAGGTTTTTTTGTTTGTTTGCTGTTTGTTTGTTTTTATCTGCTTCATTCTTATCAACTTTGGTTTCTAAAATAGGAACTTGGTAGTGTTACCCATCATAATGATTGTTATTTGGTACTTAGTATGTCCAATGAATTATTGATAGTTCTTTTTTTTTGTTTAAACAAAATGATAGATTTGTTAAGTGCATTCATAGGAGGAATAAACACCCCTTGTTCTGTATGGATGATAATCATTTTCTACACGTTGTGTCCCAAATTTTTTATTTTAGTTGCACATTTGAATGTAAATCCTCTTAATCAGTCTCCCAGTGGACTCATATTGGCTTTATATGAAATTACATTTTTCCCTTAACCATTTGTAAGATAATCTATCAATATAATGCTGGCATATACTTAATATTTTAATGGGAATTCTTTCATATGGTGAAACAATATGGAATAACAATGTAGGTCAAGTCATATTTTACTGTCCAAAATCTTTAAAACAAGTTTTTCTTATTAATTTCCATATGCAAAAAATGTTAATTTTGTGGAATATGTACACTATAAAGACCAATCATTTTGTTGTAGTGTTTGGAAAGTGAGCAGAAATTGGCGTGAAATTATTATTCAAGATAAAAAAGCAAATCGGAGGAGGAAATTTTATATCTCACAACTGAAAGCAGACTCTGAGGTAATGTATACAATACTTTTCTCAAATGGATTTGTAAAAATAATAGTCACAAAATGCCAGACAACCTAATTTCATTTTCCTGCTAGCTTCTAACCATTTTCATTTGGCAAACATTCACTCATGAATGTTTTACCTCTCCCAAACTCCATTTCCTTCTAGTCCATAAGTGAAGTAGACTGCCCAGCATCAAGAGTGTCCTAGGGTTTGTTGTTGAAGTGTGTGTGCTATTAGCAGGGTTTGAATACCAGTGCTCTGCCGGATCCTACTCATAATTAGATTTCCTTATAGCATTTTCTATCAGTCTTTTGAGTGAATACTATGTGCCAGTTGCTCAGATTACAATGGTGAACCTTTCTGAAATGGTGCCCACTCTCCTGGAGCTCATGCCCCATGGGGGATACAAATAAGCAGGTGATTATAACACAGGTGTGTTAGGGGCAGCCCAGAGTTTTTTCTACTGGAACATTTTAAAGGGGCCTTTGATACTTGGGAGTCAAGAGAAGGCTTTTCAGAAGAAGCACAACTCTGCTGAGACCTGAAGGATGGAGTGAGTGGCTGACCAAGTGAAGATTGGGAGGAGTGTTTATGCAGAGAGGGTAGCATCCAGGGAGGCCTGGAAGTGAGTGAGTGTGGCAGACGAGCACTGGTAAAGCATCATAAGCTTGTATTTTCTTGAAGATTTGAGAACCAGCTTTGAATTGACAGGCAAAGTTCTGCAGAAGCTGATTAATTCTTCAAGCGACACTACTTTGTGTCCTAGACAACTCATAACTCTGGCACCTGTGTGTACTGTATATGCAACTTTCAGACCTTTCTTGGCCATCAGTATTAAGAGAAACCACAAGAGTTCACTCTCTTTATCCTTGTTCTAGTAAAAAGCATTTAATGATATAAGTAAATTTCTAATTTGACTAAATATGATAATTGAGCTGACACATGGTTTAAACAAATATTAACACCTAGATACAGATTGGTAGGTTTCTCATTACGATGAAATATCAGGGACTGCACCTAACTAAAATGTTGACTTTCCATTTTACTTTGAAGAAAAGTTTTAACCTTTTCCACCTATGATATTGCCTTATAACTTAGAGTTCCTGGCCACTTAACTTCTGTAGCTTCTGGCTCTGGGAGCTTATAACAGAGGAAATATAAATTGCCTTCCTAACTTCGGATCTTTTTAGAGTGCTGCTCTATGTGCTAAGGACTTACTTTAAAAAATAATTTTTTAAAAGATTTTTTATTTATTTATTTGAGAGAGAGCAGCAGAGGGAGAGGGAGAAGCAGGCTCCCCACTGGGCAGTGAGCCAGACTTGAGAAGCTGGTCCTAGGACCCTGGGATCATGACCTAAGCTGAAGGTAGACTTTTATCCAACTGAGCAACCCAGGAGCCCCTTAAAAAGACAATTTTTTAAAAGATTTTATTTCTTTATTTGAGAGAGAGAGGGGGGGTCACAAACGGGGGGAGAAGCAGGCAGAGGAAGAGGGAGAAGCCAACTGCCTGCTGAGCAGGGAACCAGAGTGGGGCTGGATCCCAGGATTCTGGGATCATGATGTGAGCCAAAGGCAGATGCTTAACAAACTGAGCCACCCAGGTGCCCCCAAAAAACAATTTTTAAGCAAGCATCTATTAATATTAAACTGTTAGCTCCATGTACATTGTACATCCTACAAGGAAAGAAATGTGGTTGTGTTTGGCAACACTTAATGTAATTCTAGATAAAATATTCTGTCTTCATCTCCTGGCCACCACTTCTTTGTTCCAACTTTATTTCTTAAAGGACTATACTTTTTCCTTACTTGAACCTTTTTCTCTTATTATGGTTTGCTTTTTAATTTTTTTTCAAAGTAAAACAAGTACATGGTTTAAAAAGTCAAATTGGGCTACAAGGCTTATAACAAAACACATTCTCTTGCCTGTCTCTTCCTACTCTTGATTCTTGCCCCAAGTTAATCACTTTCAATTCTTCATTTGTTCCTTTTCAGATTTACCTCTACATTTCTAAATAGCATGCCTTTCCTGCTATTTCTTGGCTTTTTTTTTTTTTTAAGAATTTGTTCTCCAACCTCTCACCACTTCTACTACTACCTACCCAGCCCCCTGTCTCTCTGAATCTCTCTGAACTCCTTTCTCCTTTTCTCCTGTTTCACTAATATAAACACGCCACTATTTGGGAGTGAATCAGAATTAGATACTGACATTATTAAGACTGTGTTGAAATTATGAGTTTTTGACAGCTGAAACATGCAGTACACTATGATTACACCCTTTTTCTATATAACTTTTTTCTTCCAGAGTTAATAATTGCCTAGTTTCTTTCTTTTGTTTTGCTTAGTGTTTCTCTGTACAGATCCCCGATTCATCTCCTATTATCCACCAGAACTGGAAATCTCCTCTGTGTAAGTCCAGACAAATCAGGTATTCTTCCTGTTCCTTCCTTTCCCTAGAGACATCCTTCCTGGTGCACTTTGCCATCCTATTCTGATACGGACCGGTTGCTTTCCACATGAACTATCTTAATGTGTATCATTGACCCAAACAGAAACATTACAAGACAAAGTTGTTTGATGGTTTTCCTCATACTTGTAAAATGTCTCTAAAATCACCTTATGTATAAAAGTTAGAAGGCAAACACCAGCTACGTGTCATAGGATCTCAATTTCATCTATTTGCTTTGCAGCCGTGAGAATGAGTGTTAGAATTGGGATACGCCTTTTCCATCGAATTTCTTAATTTACTGTATTCCTCACTGTTCTCTTATAACCATGGAAATGAACAACCATACGGGGACTCCACTCTCACATTTAAATATCTTCCTGTAACATGATGTGACCATCTTTGAAAAATTTTGTCCCTCATTAATATGTGCCTTGGTTGACTGCTTTGCCTCCTTTGCTCAGAGATGGAAGCATACATTTTAAACTCTAGGAGGCCTGGTTTTAGACTGTTTTTTTGTTTTTGTTTTTGTTTTTAAGATTTTATTTATTTATTTGACAGGCAGAGATTACAAGTAGGCAGAGAGGCAGGCAGAGAGAGAGAGGAGG
Source organism: Mellivora capensis (assembly GCA_004024625.1). Taxonomy (NCBI): domain Eukaryota; kingdom Metazoa; phylum Chordata; class Mammalia; order Carnivora; family Mustelidae; genus Mellivora; species Mellivora capensis. The sequence continues at coordinate 6,497 of PISX010022240.1, read as the reverse complement.
AAGCAGGCTCTCTGCTGAGCAGAGAGCCCGATGCGGGGCTCGATCCCAGGACTCTGGGATCATGACCTGAGCCGAAGGCAGAGGCTTTAATCCACTGAGCCACCCAGGCACCCCTAGACTGTTTTATTCACTCGGCACCTTTAGGAGTTCTATAAATATTTGTCAAATAAATGAATATTTATTCTGTAGCTAAAATGTGTTTCAACAATGTATCTCTATTCATTTTGTTGGTTCATACACAATCACTGTGTTTACCAACCACATCGAAATCCATCAAAATTTTGGTATGCTGTTGTGTCGTGTTCTTGTGTCCTAGGCTGCAAGTTATTTATACAAATGTCCTATAAAGAAATGTATTGAGTCCTTGAAAAAGTTCATTTGTATTCATTCTAGTTTTAGAAAACCAATATTCATCCATTACATTTATCCCTATGTTTTTTTAACTGTTAATCACAGAATTTTTCATGACCAGCTAATCTTATTTCCTATATTTATCATTCTATAATTTCTCTTATTTTCTCTCTCCTCACTTTTAGGAGCCAATTGTGGCAAAGGGAAACTATCAAGGGAGAGGAAGCACAGTTTTAGGTAGACTCATGAGGAAGTTCACTCCCAGTACATTTTATTTTGATAAATAAACCTTATATTTTTTCCATTATCAACCTGAACAAAATAGAGGGCTTATTGAAAATATTTCTTGGCTGAATATTTAAGTAATGTGGAAATCCAGTTCAGAGAAGAGATACCTTTTTTCTCCTTTTAAAATATCAAAGATTTTTTAATTAAAATGTAAGTATAAAAATGATTCCAGTATTTACACATGCTGTAAAAACTAACTAAACCAATTAGATTTCATGGTCTACCCAGGCCCATTATTCTTCTGACACGTGGCTAAGGTAAGAAACCTTCAAAGAATTCCATGATACCCCATAGCAAACTTTACAAAGATTTGCCTCTTCTTAAACCTTGACTTAAACAATGAATCTTGGAACACTGAAAAAATAAAATAAATCTTTTAAAAAATTAAAACTTAAAAAAAAAAAAAAAACAAAAAACAACCAAACCTTGACTTAAGAGGGGTTTGGCCAACTCCAGTCTGTGGGCCAATCTTGTCCATCATTTCTCTTTTTAAAGTAAGTTGCTTTGGAACACAGCCTTGCCCTTTCATTTACATATCACTACAACTTTTTTTGCTAAAATGCACAGTTGAGTAGCTGTGACTATCTGGCCTGCAAAATGTAAAATATACACCATTTGGCCCTTTTCTGGAAAAGTTTGCCAACCCATGCCTTAAACAGAAAAATAACCAATCACGCAAGCTTAAAGTTAGCTTAAACAAGCTAACATTTATTGTTTTAACATTGTTCCTCTATATTTCTTTGACATTTAAATGTTAGATAAGAGATTTTTCATCTAAAAAGGAAAGTTTAGGGAGAAAATTCTAGTGGAACTTAGTGTGAAATCACTTTCGGTGTTTAAATACACGTGCATCAGAAAACTGTTCTGGAATTTTGATATTAGGGTACTGATCCCTCTTCTCTTTTACCGCAGGGAGCTAGAGTAAATGTTGAGGATGCCGCCACTAGGCTCCATCTTTTAAATCGATCAGCTTTAAGATCCGTGCAAGCTCAGGCTAAGATACCAGGTTTTCAGAAAGGAGAAGTTTCAACATTTTCTCCTTGGGGAGAAGTTTTGACACCTATAGCAAGTTCTTCTGTTACCCCCTTAAGTAGTAAACAGGAAGAATATGTTAAGGTGAGTATTTCTCATAAGTTATTAGAAATAAATATTTAGAGTTTGAAATAAAGTGATTCTCTGGATGAAACTGGAAGATTTAGTGTGTATGCTTTCACTGCAGGTTGCCAAAACACTATTTATTGATGAAGCCTTAAAACCTTGCCCCAGGTGCCAATCCCCTGCTAAGTACCAGCCTTATAAGAAAAGGGGACTGTGTAGCCGCATAGCCTGTGGTTTTGACTTTTGTGTATTATGTTTGTGTGCTTATCATGGGTCTGAAGAATGTAGTAGAGGAGCAGCAAAGCCAAGAACTAGAAAAGATGCTCTTCCAGGAAGTGCCCAGAGTAAGCGGAATTTAAAACGCCTTTAAAGAGACTCAAATAAAAGAAGCATTCCCCCTAAACAACATTTTGTCTGACTTAAAATTATGGCTATTTTGAAAGCATGCAACATTTCCCATTAATGACAGATGGTGATTTATTTCCTCTTTTGTATATATCATAATCTATGTCTGTATTCTTTAAAGTGAGGAGTTTGAAAAAATTTTATTTTACTGTGTCACATTTTCCCATTTTAATAAGTGTTTTTAAATAAAGAGTTTTTAATGTTATATATATGTATTTAACTGTTTCATGTAACCTTTGAAAATTGTGCATTTCATCACTCTGTGTTGAAATGTTCTTCAATCACTTTTTAAAAATAGTTTTCCAAGTAATATTACAAATTTTGAACTTGAGACAGATGGCCTTATAGATTTGGAAAATGAGTATTTGACCAAAATGAAATATAAATAAAATGTTTTCAGAAGTTCTATTGAATTTACTCTATAATTTCAATCTTTTAATTTAGTGAATATCATATGTGAGCAGATTAAATAAAATTTACTTAATGATTACTAAGACATAAAAGTAACTTCTTAGACATAGGTTGTTATTCACAATGAGAATCTCAGTTAGTAAATCGTCATAAGTCATGTACTTCATTTAAATATTTTTTAAAATTCCAGAACTATAATCACAGATTCCATTTGTTTTCTTTTTTAAAATATTTTATTTATTTATTTATTTGAGAGAGAGAGAGAGAATGAAAAAGAGAGCATGAGAAGGGAGAGGGTCAAAGGGAGAAGCAGACTCCCTGCTGAGCAGGGAGTCTGATGCAGGACTCAGTGTTGGGACTCCAGGACGATGATCTGAGCCAAAGGTAGTCACTTAACCAACTGAGCCACCCAGGTGCCCCTCCCATTTGTTTAATCTAGGCTGGGTATCAGTATTGTGACAAATTTGGACTAGCTAGAAAAGATTGTTGTTGTTGTTTTTCTCAACAGTTAGTTTTGGGTTGGGTTTCTTTTTGTTTGTTTTTAAGATTTTATTTATTTATTTGACAGAGAGAAACACAGCAAGAGAGGGAACACAAGCAGGGGGAGTGGGAGAGGGAGAAGCAGGCTTCCCACTGAGAAGGGAGCGCCATGCGGGCTTGATTCCATGACCCTGGGATTATGACTTGAGCCGAAGGCAGACCCTTAATGACTGAGCCACCCAGGAACCCCTGGATTTGGTTTCTTAAATAACAAAATTTACTGAATTCTTTATAATGTACCACTTTCTGAAAATGATTGGGGCTAGCATGTTCCATTTATAGAATAGTAGCAAGAAAGAGCTAAGTTCTATTGTTGAACAAATTACTACGACCAGCGGAAATTTGAAGACAGTTTCTTATTTGTTTGTCTTTAGGTAACCAATGTGTGTATATCTCTGTGTACATACTATACATACAAATTTAAAATGTAACTCTTCTTTTTTTTTTAAGATTTTTTATTTATTAATTTGACAGAGAGAGAGAAAGAGAGATCACAAGTAGGCAGAGAGGCAGGCAGGGGGAGAAGGGGAAGCAGACTCCCCGCTGAGCAGAGAGCCTGATCTAGGGCTCCATCCCAGAACCCTAAGATCATGACCTGAGCCGAAGGCAGAGGCTTACCCCACTGAGCCACCCAGGTGCCCCTAAAATGTAGCTCTTCTTATACAGTATTTTAATAAGACAATTTAAAAGGGTGAATTGGGTATAGATACATTTGGTTTTTGTTTTTTTTTTAATATTTTATTATTTTAGAGGGTGGAGGACAGGTGAGAAGGGCTAGAGGCAGAGTGAGAGGGATAAGCAGACTCTGTGTGGAGCCCAATATGGGGCTCCATCCTACCACCGTGAGATCATGACCTCAACCGACTGGGCCAGCCAGTCACCCTCAGATATAAATATTTTGGAAAAATATGCCTTAAATTTTAATTTGTTGCTTAACTCACTAAAAATTTTAGCTGCTAAATATTACATTTTATCTATAAGCTTACTAATTCCACAAAGAATTTTTGGAGGCTAAATATAAGTAAGTTGTCAGTTGTCTTTAATAAGTTACAAAGTCTATACATTTTCTATCAAATTTTCTGATTCAGTTGATTCTAATCAAGTTGAGTTCTCAGTGTCTGCTTAATTTCCCGAGGTATCTTCCACATCAGGGTCAATATACTTACTAACATTGTTAATAAATGTTGTTAATTAAAGTTTCTTTGCATTTAGGAAACTTGTTCCCAGTCCTGATTCTTTTGATTTATGAAGACAACTCTTTGATTTGATTAGTTTGACTATCTGTCTTTGACCTCTCTTTCTGGGGCTTAGATCAGATCATATACTCTTCTGTCATATGAACATTTTTGTTTTTTATGCTCTTGATTTCTGCCTGGCCTAAATGACATTCCAGAAGTGACTTCTTTTTTTTTTTTTTTTTAAGATTTTATTTATTTATTTAACAGAGAGAGTGATCACAAGTAGGCAAAGAGGCAGGCAGAGAGAGGGGGGAAGGCAGGCTCCCCGCTGAGCAGAGAGCCCAATGCGGGGTTTGATCCCAGGACCCTGAGACCATGACCCAAGCTGAAGGCAGAGGCTTAACCTACTGAGCCATCCAGGCGCCCCCAGAAGTGACTTCTTAAGTTGTAAACATCACAGATCCAGTTTCACGGTATGCTTTTTAAAAATGAAATGCAAGATTTTCTATTTTATATAATTTAAAATGTTTATTTCCCAATATCCTGTGGATTTTTATTATTCTATTACAGAAAATGAAAAAGGAAGGACAAGCATTTCTTTTGACTCTTTATACTTGAAATTGTCAGCATTGCACTGTAAACATCTGGACTCCTATTTCCTGTCCATTAGGGAACTAATGATTGTTTTGTGTGGTATGATCCTACTGCCCCAGTAGTGTGATCACCTTTGTGGTCTTGTGGCTACTCAGTCTATTCAAATGTAATATTTTATCTTACTCTGCTGTTGAAAATGTAGATTTTACCACATTTCATTTTAGAAATCAATAATATCCATGTATGTATTCTTGTCTACAACAGGTACTGTTAGCAATGGAGTTTCACATTTTTTATATTTCTGGTTTTGATTGGGATTTGAGTACTGTGATCAAGTAGTTATGAGTAAAATAGTATAAGGACTTAATACCACATATTCTCATGATTTCATAATAAAAATTCTGAAGAAAAAAGATCAGAGTAGGAATTCCAAAGATAAGCTTTTTATTGGTAGGCTTTATATTTGTGATGGGGTTAAGAAGTAGGTTAACTAGAAGAAAATCAGGGTATTCCTGAATAACTTTAGTAAACAAAGGCTTTAGCTATCCAGAAAATAATCGGCATTCTCATTATTGTGACTGATGATGTATTCTAGTAGCTGACTGGAGCTGTCATCTCGGGCTATCTGCTCCTGTAGTGCCCTGTGCTTTCCCTGTCACAGGACTGAGTTTACTTTATTCAGATCATTTGTTAATTTTCTTTCCCTGTGAGACTATCAGCTCTGTGAAGACTGGAACCATATCTTGTTTGATTTAAATACTGTTGCATCCCTAGCACCTCACCCAGTGCCTGGCAAGTAGAAGATATATAGTAAATATATATTGAATGAGCTGATTTTTTTAGTGCGACTAGTAATTTTTATCAAGTAAACTATTACAACTCAATCCTAACGATCTGTTAATTTCATAATATCTGATCTTAGTGATTAATGCTTCGTTACATAAAAAAGTGAGATCTAAATGATATCTTTTTTAAAATTTTAAAAAGATTTTAATTAATTATTTGACAGAGAGATACAGGGAGAGAGGGAACACAAGCAGGGGGAGTAGAGGGAGAAGCAGTCTTCCTGCCAAGCAGGGAGCCTGATGCAGGGCACGGCCCCAGGACCCTGGGACCTGAGCCAAAGGCAGATGCATAATGACTGAGCCACCCATGTACCCCCTAAATGATTTTTTTAATTGCTTCACACATGTAATCAGTTGATTTGTTTGGTTTACTCCTTTTAGCTACTGTTCTTACAGTTCATTAGAGTGTAATGGAAAGAACTCTAAACTAGGAGTCAAAAAGCCGGAGTGGGTATTCTAAACTACTTACTAGCTGTGCCCTTATGCAAATTACTTATTGATTCTGAGCTGATTTCTTCTGTCTATAAATGAGAGAAATTAAGAGAGTTGATCACTGCTGAAACTCTAAGTGTTACAGTATGGCTATGCTTTTGGCTAAATTTGGATAGAATAAAACAAAACACCATTTGTGGGGCTAGCATATATGATCTTGATATCTTTTTTTTTTTTTAAAGATTTTATTTATTTATTAGACAGAGAGAAATACAGTGAGAGAAGGAACACAAGCAAGGAGAGTGTGAGAGGGAGAAGCAGGCTTCCCACCAAGCAGGGAGCCCAACGTGGGGCT
>PISX010022239.1:0-32130 GCA_004024625.1 Mellivora capensis | reverse complement strand
AGGCAAAGGAAACAAAAGCAAAAATGAACTTTTGGGACTTCATCAAGATCAAAAGCTTCTGCACAGCAAAGGAGACAGTCAACAAAACAAAGAGGCAACCCACGGAATGGGAGAAGATATTTGCAAATGACAGTACAGACAAAAGGTTGATATCCAGGATCTATAAAGAACTTCTCAAACTCAACACACACAAAACAGAACTTTGTTTTTAAAAATCATCTGTGATTAGGAGGACGGAAGGGCCAAAATCTGAAGGAAATGCAAACAAGAGAAATTATGGAAAACAATGTGCTTTGCTTGAAGTCTAGTTTCAGTGTTAATCTCATCTAAAAACACCCTCACAGAACATGCAGAATCGTGTTTGGCTGCATACTGGGGTACTATGGCCCAGCCAGGTTGGCACATGAAATTAACCTTTACAAAGACCCTGAGTCTAGAGGGAAAGTGACTGCTCCGAAGTCTCATGGTGCTTAATGTCACAGATGTCACTAGAATTCAGGTTTCTTATCTCTAAGAATGTCGGTGGTTGGAATTTCATATTTCACAAGAGTGTGTTACATTGTTGGCCTGTGAGTGGTGATTCTGAGCTGTCTGGTCGAAGAGGCTGCTAGAAGTTCTGCAGGTCTAGCAATATTCCTATAAATATTCTAGAAGCTTGGTGTTGTAGAAGAAAGCCAGCCTGGCTGTCACTTAGAGCTGGGTTGTGGTTTGAGTGCCATGGAAAGAACCTCCAGCTCTCCTAAGCCTCTCAGCCCAGCTCGGAAGCCTGGAATTGACCCTTCAGTGGCTAATTCCTCTAAGCTTCTGCTAATACAGAGAGCAAGGGGGGCAGGCTAGGTGAGTGAATTAGTGGATTGTTAGTAGCCTGACATAAGCATACTCATTTATTATTAAGGAATAGTCTGTAACATTTACAAATCACTACTGTGTGAGATGCGTTAGTTGGTGAGCCTCAGGTGGAGCTGCAAATGTTTCGATCCATGAAACTTTTTTAAACACTTTCTGAGGCTCCTTCCTCATGTCCACAAATTCTCACTTAATTCACGTGGAGTAGGAACCTGGCTCTCCCCTGGCCTGAATTAAATCTCGCTAATAGTCGGCTGCTGACATCTTAGAGTGAGAATCTCAGCAGAACCTGTCTGACTCTGGTCCAGTGGTTCCCCAGCCCAGGCTACACAGTAAACTCACCAGGGGAGATGTCTTCGATTCCAATGCCCAGATCATGCCCCAGCATCTCTGGTGGTGGACTCAAGCGTCTGCATTTTAGAAAGCCCCTCCAAGGACACTAACATGCAGCCAAGTTGGGGAACCAGGGATTTAACCCTTTGGGAGACCAGGAATCCATATTTTCAATGACTGCCTCAGGGTTTAAGGAAGGCATACTTTTTTGATCTCATCAAAGTGCAGATTCTATTTCATGGGCCAGAGGGGGCCTGAAATCCTGTATTTCAGGATGCCCCCAGGATGCCAATGCTGCTGGTGCTCAGGCCATGCTTTGCATTGATCTTATCACTAAATTGGGCCAGGGGTTGATCTTACCACTAACTCAGCTCGAGACACCCAAGAGTTCTGCATGTGGACCACATTACCTTAGCTCTACTGGACTCTACTCACCAGGTCTGGCTCAGGGGCTCCATTCCCCTCACATCCAAGGAAACTGCCAATGATTCCAAATTTGGAAGGATATCAAGATTTTATCTCTATTTGTGTATATTGATTTTATCTTTGATTTTATCCTATTTGCAAGAAATTCATATGACATCTCTGAGTTGTAATTTTCTGGAGTACAAGAAGGGGAATTCTGTATTTACTTAGAGGCAGTGTCAAGCTGTGGAAATCTCCTGGTCTTTGAGGACAGATGGATTTGGGTGTAATTTTGTCCTCCTGACTCATTGGAATTCCAGCTCTATGGCCCTGAGTAAGTCTCCACCTGTCACAGAAGAGCATGACCCCTGTACCTACAACGGTGGAGGTTAAAGTGGTGGTGAGACATTGAATGGAAAATGGAGAGACCCAGAGGAGAGGGGTGGGAGCTGAAAGGAGAGGCAGAAACATCATCAGATGAAGCAAAAAGACCTTTGTCTGCCCTGGTTTCCAGAAAACGAGATTCCAGACCAGGCCAGCAGCCTGCCAGCTCTTGGAGGAATGTTTCACCTAGCCCAGCTCACAGTGGGCAGGGCAGGGCTGGGGTTTCTGGGCCTGTCCTTTGGAGACTGTCAGCAGGGACTTTTCCAACTCCAACGTCTTTGAGTCTGCGAACTCACCCATCTGCTCATTTGGGCTCCTTCTCAACAGGGCACTCTTGCATGTGTTGACAAAAAAAATCTTTTGACATGTAGAAGGTTAGTAATTTTTAGATTTCTCGAAAAGACGCTCAAAAATCTGTCTCCCCAGCCGGTCTTCCCTTCCCTCCTCCTCTATAGAGTCCTCCTTCGGATTAATTTGGCAGCCTGTCAGGTCCTCCTCCAAGACTTTTCAGGATTTACTTTGCAAACTTGGGCATCTAGCTCCCCTGTGTATCTGCAATGCTCATATGATCCACATCTTCTCCAGAGTAGAGCAAACACTGATAATAGCCTTGCTTGGACAGATGTTGGAGTGGAAAGAAGACCGGTAATGGAAAGAGAACTAGATTCAGGTCAAGAGTTCTGAGTTTGAATTTGCTGCTTAAAAGCTGTGTGACTTTGGGAAAGTTGCTCAACATCTCTGAGTCCCAGTCTTTTTCATCTGTGAAAGGAGGCTGATGACATCTACCTTGTATGTTGTAAACTTAGAAAATGCAAAAGTATTGAGCATATTGCCTTACCAATAAGTTTCAATGAAGTTTTTTCCTTTCTCTTAAAAAAAGTATTATTTATTCTTTTTGACATCTTCAAGCCAGTTCTAGTTCATTTTCCCTTCACTTATAATGCATGTGTCTCATAGATGTGGAATTTTCACTCTGTGCTAAGATGACAAAGGTGAAGGGTCATGGCTTGCGTACCTACTCTGTTCCAGGCACTGTGTGCATATACTGGCATCTTGTTCCCACAGCATGGCTTGGAGCTGGGCATTGTCATCCATGTCATTAACCTTGTTGGACAGATGCATGGGAGCTAAGTGATTTCCCATGGTCGCCCAGCTTTGAATGCAGTCGGGACGCAAACCTGCTTCTGTCTGATATTCTCTGGGGCACATACTCATTGCTACATTCATAATCTTGTGTTGATGATGCTGACTACAGAGAGTCATTGTGATGTTTCAGAAGAATGTAGGTGTGGCTGAGGCTTGGAGGAGGATAGAAAGGCAGGGTGGAAATGAGCGGAGACACCCATTTTGTGTCAATAGAAGGAAATAGTTTGAAATGTCATCATGCCAGGAAGCAGAATGGGCTGCCCTATGAGGAGAGGTGGACTCCCCACTGTGGCAGCTGCTTAGCAGGAAGCCACTGGCCTGTAGCAAGTGGGAAGCTCCTGTGGTTCTGTTGAGGCTCTGCTGCTTCTCCTCATGTGACCTTTGCCGAGTCCCTTACACCTCAGAACCTCCACGTCCTCTTCTGTAAAGTTGATAAAGGGCACCCACCTGCTGGAATGGCTCTGAGGTTGAACTGAGATGATCCACAAAAAGGGCCAAGAACCATTTTTGACATGCATTGAGGTGCCATAAATGTTGTAGCTGCTAGCATTATTTTCATTTCTATAAATAAAACATAAAAAAGAAAAGAAAAATGAAGTTTATTTCTGGTTTGGCTCATTCACCTAAAAAGCCCTTGAATCAAAGACCTATTATGTGTTCCCCCAACCTTGGGCTGTTGTATAGATGAGAAGAGGTAAGTGGCAGACATCTGTTAGGTTCTCAATAAATTGTAGATGGTCGTGGTGGTGGTATTTTAGTTTTACTCTTTGGGTCCAGGAAGTGGTTCTGGGGATGGGGGTGTGATCCATATTGTCACCAGTGAGAGCAAGTGCACATGGAGACTGTCTCCTATGAGGTTGTGCTGGGCCTGTAGGGTAGAACTTCACAGCCCTCCACCTCCCAGAGGCTGGGTGGGGAAAAGCCTAGCTGGGCTTACCTCCCTCCCAGCGACAGGTGCTAGGTTCTCTTTCACCCCCTAAGGGCTCTCCCAGTGAAGTCACCAAATTTGCTTTGATTTGATTTGGAAGGACATGTAGTAATCTTTAAGTAGTAGCACTCACCCATTCATGTTTATAATGGTTTGTAGCTTAGGAAACATTTCCTGAGGCCCCCTTTGTCTATTTGTTGGGTCACTCGTTCCACGGATATTTACGAGTAACTGCTATGTGTTAGGGATCCTGCAGGCCCTGGAGAAGCAAAGAAAAATTGGATCCTTACCCTGGTTGCCACGAATGCCCTTCAAAGTGGTCTGATGATAATGAGTGACCCTCCTCCCCTGCCAGTGAAACCTCCACCTGGAGCATTGTTTCTAGGGGCTCCTGAATATAATGCAAGCTTCATGACAGCAGCAAGGTGGTCTGATTTGTTCTTTCTGTATCTCCCATGCTGGAAAGATCTAGCCTTGCACATCATCAGGGCACAATACATGCTTGTTGGCATGTGTTATCAAGTTGCCCTTCCTTATCGTTACTTCGTCACTAAGTGTTTCATGGAGAACAGGTCATGAATCACAGCAACACAGTTGCAGGGACCAGAACTTCTCAAAGTCTAGCATGTGAATGAATCTCTTGGGGAAATTGTTAAACTGAATAGTGCTGGGTCCCACCCTAGAATTTTGAATTCAGTTTAAATGAGTGAATGAATGAACTTTCTCTGAAACCTTTATAATGGAAAAGATACAGACCATCACCTAGTCCAGGAGTTGGCAGATCTTTTCTATAAAGAAATACTCTGTACAAATATTCTTCTGTAAAAAAAAATTCTATAAAAACATTCTGGCAATTATTTCTGCAAAACTATACAAATATTAAATATTTCAGACAGAGGAGGGTCTCTGTTGCAATGATTCAGCTCTGACTTTACATTGTGGAAGTAGCCATAGATGATAATTAAATGAATGGATGTGGCTGTGTTTCAATAAAACTTTATTTATAATAATAAACAATGTGGGGCACTTGGGTAGCTCAGTGGGTTAAAGCCTCTGCCTTCAGCTCAGGTCATGATCTCAGGGTCCTGGGATTGAGCCCCACATCAGGCTCTCTGCTCAGCAGGGAGCCTGCTTCCTCCCCTTTCTCTCTCTGCCTGCCTCTCTGCCTGCTTGTGATCTGTCTGTCAAATAAATAAATAAAAAATCTTAAAAAAAAAAAATAAACAATGACTTGACTTGGCCCATAGGCTGTAATTGCCAGTCCCTGAGTCCAAACCTCTTTCTTTTAAAAAGGGCGAAATTGAGGCCAGACTCAAAATCTTGCCCACAATCAGAGTTAAAAGGGAGGGGGTACAGGTTTTGCCTTCTGTTGCCCACAGTTCTTGGAAGGACAGCCTCAGATGAGCATGTTTGGAAAACAAAATGAGCCCATTTCTGCAATGAAATGCTTGCAAGCAGGACTCCCTGCGTATGGAGATTCTCTTCCAAGTAGCTGGAAACTATAGAGAATTCTTGACTTGGTATTTTTAGAAAAACGGCCTTTTTCCCTACCATCAGTTTTCAATCTGTCAGTGTCAATATGCATTGCCAGAGTTTTAACTGAAACACGAAATTAAAGTTTTCTCTGATTACTTTAGCAAAGCTGAATATGAATGCCTGCTTAAATATTTTTTTCAGAAAATCATAAAGCTTCAAAATCTTAGGGAAGCTTTAGTGTTCAGTGAGAAAGCTGGAAGGTTAGAGAAAGTGATCCCATAGATAATGAGCCCCTTAGAAACTATGTGACAAAATTTTCCACAGATTTATCCAGAATTATCAGAGATGGTAATCCAACTGTACATTCTCTGTTCAGGTGGGTGTGGGCTGCAGAGACACATCCTTTTGCCTGACCCATCCCACCTCACTGTTGCCTGAATGCACAAAGACAGAAATCTCAACTAAGCAGTATTTTTGGAGTCCTTGTTCTGCATCAGGCATTGCATTGGATCCAGCTGTGATGCAGAGAGTTCAGGAGTTAGAAAGAGGACAGAAACTTTCAAGGGGCACAAAAATCATGTGCCTTGTGTTCAAAAGGCTCACAGTCTGGTGGGGAAGGCAAATTCTGTGCATCCCTTAGGAGAATTTGACCAGCTATAACAAGGCTTTCACCCAAAGGATAATTTCCATCTGATAAAAAGTCCAATTGGCATCAGGGAGTAGGGGGTTGGTTGTTTCATCGCTATGAGTAACAATAAATTAATGTTTAAAAGACAGTGTTTTTCGAAATGCAATTCTTAGACCATTTGCATGAGAAGTGCCGAAAGCTTGTCAAAACCACAACTTCCCGGGCTCCATCACCAGCTGCTTTCATTAAGGAGGGTCAATAATCCTCCCAGGGGTGCTGATATACACTACCATTTTGGAATTGCTGATGCAGGCTGTAATCAGGGGTTAGGTTTGACAAGTGTGTGAGATTTTGGAGAGAATTTCAGGTCCTGCTGAGGAGTTTAGACTTTGCTCTCTAGGCTATCAAGAGGCCCTGAAGGTTTTGATCAGGAGAGCGACATAGTCAAAGTGTGGCTGAGAAGATCAGTCTGCCAGCTGTGAGTTAGGAAGCCATTGCACTCACTCACTTGTGGAGCATAAGGATAACACGGAGGGCATGGGGAGAAGGAGAGGAGAAGTGAGTTGGGGGAAATCGAAGGGGGAGACAAACCATGAGAGACCGTGGACTCTGGGAAACAAATTGAGGGTTTTGGAAGGGAGGAGACTAGAGGGTTGGGTGAGCCTGGTGGTGGGCATTAAGGAGAGCATGTATTGCATGGAGCACTGGGTGTGGTGTTAACGATGATCTTGGAACACTGAAAAAAATAATAAAATTACAAGATTAAAGAGAAAAGAAAAAGAAATCCGTTGCACTCACCCGAGAAGAACATGCTAAGCATAAGCACGGTCATACATGCAAAGAACTTGGATGGCGGCCAGCACAGAGGAAATGGGCAGCACCTTCCAGTTACAGTGTTTTCTTCTGAGCTGAGCTAATGGCAATGAGCAGCAAGAGGTGGGAGTGTGGCTGAGTTCCAGTAGACTGAACACAAGTGGAGACCTCCTTGTGTGGGCTATTTTATTTCTTTGCTTGTGTCCGTGACAGCCGATGACAATTCCTTCTTCATATTTGATGGAACTTGAAGTCGGCTCTTGGTATCAGGGCTGCAGTCCACAGAAAGCATAGCAGAGCTTCCTGCAGGATCTGAGCTGGTGACATCTGGGTGTGGAACCCTTGGCTCCTCCTTGCCCATTTGCTTTTGTTTCCTATAAAACTATCCATTTCTACATGGACACAACCTTCTCTTTTGCCTATATTTCTAGTGTCCTTCTATCAGCCAAAATATATAAACCCTCACATTTCGGATACATAACACAAAATTTTAAATATTAAGTATAGTGGGATATTTTCCTCCATATGGTGATTCAGGGACTCGGGCACGTTTTATCCCGTAGCTTGGTCATCCCTCAGAACAGACATTCTTGAAGTGTGGTCCCGAACCAGCAGCCTCATCCCGGGATTTGTCAGAAGGGCAAATTCTCAGGCTTTACCCTAGACCTACTGAATCATAACCTTGAGGGAAGGAGAGCCTAGAAATCGGGGCTTCCACACACTCTCCAGAGGTTCTGAAACAGCTCAAGCTTGAGAACCGCTGCTCCAGGCCTCTGGAGCATTCTGTTTCCTGCCGGAAGGGGCAGGATGGGGAGGCACGTATAGCAGGTTTGAAGCACCAGGACCTAATGGGTATAGGTCACTTTCCGCCCACTCCACTCACCACTCCCACTGCAAGGCAGCCTGGTATTTGTAGCCTGAGTGTCCAAAAGAAGAAAAAACAGGTCGTGATAAAGAGTTTGCAGCATGGTCCCTATGTTCCCATCTGTAAAACAAGCACAATAATGCATGGTCACAGAGAGACTGTGAGGATTATTTGATAAAATGTAATCTCAGCTCCTGGCTCAGAAGAGATGCTCAGTAAATTTTTGTCCCCTACCCGCCCTGCCCCCAAGCCCCCAAGACGGTCCAGGGATGACTGGTCTTCTTCTATCACTTAGGCTACTTGGGAAGTTTTCTGTTCTGTCTCTGTGATCTGTCCACCAGTCACCGCAGTCAGCAAATGTTTTCACTCCGTACATAGTGACTTTAACGTAGCACCAAATGAGGTCCCACTATCTGAAAGGCACCTTAGATAAAATGAATCATTTGTTCCTGCCTACACTTTGGGAGGTACAAGGTCTAACTCCCTTTCTCATAGAAGAGAAACCTAGGGCTTGGAGAGATGAACTGTCTAGCAAAGGTCCCCAGCTGCTATGTGACAGCTAAGCCACTGCCTGACTCTTTCTGGCCTACTTGGCTTGCCACCTCGGGGCTGGAGAACAGACCGGAAAGTAAAGGGTGAAGCCTGAAGCCCCAGGAGCTCACAGGGTAGGTGATGACAGCGGAGAGAGACACAAGGCATGTGCGTATGTCTCCTCACCTTGTTCTAGGGAGGGGGAAAAAAAAAAACCAACAATCCCACAATCCCAGAGATTTAAGGCAAAGTGACTCATGTGACGCCATTAAAAAGCCGTATGAGCTAAGCTGTCTGTGAGCGGTCGTGGTGGGCTCTGACGTCAGTCTGGATGTGCGTGTGTCACAGTTAAAATCTGCTGATACACAGTGAGTGACACAAGAGCCTCTGTGGGAAAAGTCCCGTCTCCATGGCAATCGGCCCTGCATCTCAGGCATTGTCTGGGGCTTAGGAAGGCCAGCGTGTGGCCCTGGAGACGGCAGACACCAGCCAAACAGCGAGACCCAGGAAGAAGGCAAAGTCCCCTTGCCCTTACCCAGCAATTCAGGGTCCTGGGAGAGCCCGGAAGTAACAGATGGACTCATTGCCAGGGAAATATCATTGTGCAGTGAACACCCCCCTCCTGAGGTTCTCAGCATTCTGATTGACATCAGGTGGCCTGGTTTTACAAGCAAATACAGATTTCCTGTTTGGAAACACAGAGAGCCTGTTTCATCCAGAGAAACAGGATAAATGGCCAGTAACATCCCCAGACTCCCAGATTCAGTAGAAATTAGCTCAGTTTCCTTATTCTAGAATGCCTTAACAATAGCTATGATTCATTGAGCATCTAGTATGTGCTAGGCACTTTGCTGGACCCCATACATTCCTAACTGCCTAGCCTTTCAACAGCCCCATAAGGTAGCTATTCCCATTTTACAAGTGAGACTACTGTGGCTCAGAGAGGTTAAGTGTCATGCCCAAAGTCACACAGCACACAGGTCTAAAAGCACAAGCTTCGGTTATTTTGGCCCCAGCTGCCTCTGGCATTGAAGGTGATGGCCAACAAAACCAGCCCCAGAAGGGAGACATGCTTAGCACCAACCTGCTAAAGCTGGGCCAGTGCCCATGAAAGCAGCACATGGAAGCTGAAGAGCAGTGGGGACACAGAGTAGAATAAACAGCATCAAGTCAGTACCTTTATGGGAAGCAGGGCTCTAGGGCCGGAGATGGGGGTCCAGCCCCAGGAAGTGAGTCCTTGGGAGAGCACACCGAGAACTGACATTATTGCCTAGACATGGCTGGGTTGCTAGGCCGATGCCAGGCCCGGGACCGAGTTGTGAGAGCCGGACCAGCCCAGCCACGTGGTCCTTGCTCAGCCTCTAAACTAATGGTGACATCAGCACCAGAGCAGCAGGATAAAGGCATGATGCCAGCCCAAACCTGCTAGAGCCCAATACTGCTCAGTAGGAGACTGTTATGGGATGCAGGGTGTATTGTCTTTAGGGTCAGATCGATTAACCCCAGTTCCACCTCCTAGTTAATGAAGATTCTTGGGCAAGTTCCCTCAGACCTCAGTAACTCGGGTCTCCAGACTAAAATGGGAACCATGATTTACTCACTCACATGGTCATTGGCCAAATTAAACATGTCAGTTCGTTCAAAGGACTTAGCAGGCTATCTTCCACATGGTAAGAGCAATAAATAGTGTTGGTATTTCAGTTAGGTTTCGGTTCCAATGTCTAAAACATAAAGCCTAAGTAACAAAACAAAGTTGTTTCTCTTTCCTTCGTGTACCTGAAATTTGGAAGTAGCCGGTCCAAACCTGGTGTGGCAGCTCTGTGGTATCAAGGGGGAACGAAGCATCTGGTGTTTCTGGCCCCCACCCTCCCTAGCAGGCATCTTCATTCTCAACAGCATATCATGGTGCAAGGTGCCTTCCCGGCATGCAGCGTGCTGGTGCGGCCCTCTTCCTTTTGTACATGCTGTTCCAGCTGCCTGCAATGTTACTCCCCTACCAGTCACCCAGAACTCCTCACTGCAGAGGTCACTGCCCCACAGAAGCCATCACGGTATCTCCACTGAGGACTCAGATCTATCATGCCACACATCATACTGTATTCTCTACTTGTCCATCTCCTCACGTGGCTGTGCCAGGTAAGACAGTGAGCCCTTGGAATTCTGGAGCCTTCCCAGCTCCTCCATGAATCCGCAGTCCCTGGCACATGGCTGGCATGGCAACAGTGTTCAGTAAATACAGGGTGAATGCAAGTTTGAATGAATGAGGCAGATCTTGGCCACCACGCACCTCTGTACATTTCCCCAGCGTGGGCACACTTGAGAGACATGTGTTGTCAGAGAGATTGAATTGCCGTTGGGTTCTGGATTCCCCAGTGGAGGATTTAGAGTAGTCCCTCTGTGATATTGATTATGTATGCTTTAATTTCTTTAACGGTGATGCAATATTTTTTTTAAATAATTACCTTTGGGAGGAAATATTTTAAAATTTTTATTAATTAGGGGCCCTGACTGGTTCAGTCTGAAGAGCCCATGACCCTTGATCTTGGGGTTGTGAGTTTGAACCTCACATTGGGTATAGAGATTAAAAAAATAAACTTAAAAAAATTTTAATGAATTACGTCTAATGTTCAAAAAAACATAGGATATAATACAGGGGCGCCTGGGTGGCTCAGTGGATTAAGCCTCTGCCTTCGGCTCAGGTCATGATCCCAGAGTCCTGGGCTCTCTGTCCGCGGGGAGCCTGCTTCCCCCCCTCTCTATCTGCCTGCCTCTCTGCCTGCTTTTGATCTCTCTCTGTTAAATAAATAAATAAAATCTTTTAAAAAAGAGTATAATGTTATAAACACCCATGGACTCACCACCCAACTTGAGAAATAAAATACTTTGAATACGGAAGTGAAAGCCCCGTGAGTGTCCCCTCTCTCTGCAGGTTATAATCCGTTCACCAAGGTGCCTACTATGGCAAATGCAGAGGTTAGAATACATGTGAATTTGCTATGCAGAGCCAGGGTGAGGGGAAGGTGAGTGAGGACCAGTCATGTTAACAGCACAGTCATATCCTGTCACTTAAACAAGGACTTTTTACATTATTTGTGGCTTTTTAAATATTGCATTAGATATCTTGGTTGCTGAGATTTGGGACATCTCCTTAAATTGGTTCTTGTAACAGCTTTATTGAGATCAAATTGACATTATATACAGTTCACCCATTTAAAGTATATAATTCAGTGGTTTTTGGTATGTTCCTAGAGTTGTACAGCTGTCATCAAAATGAAATGTAGAACATTTTATCACCCCCAAGGGAAACCTTATACCCATTAGCAGTCACTCTCCATTCTTCCTTCTCCCCCGACACTGGTAGCCACTCATCTCCTTCTCTGTAGATTTGCCTGTTCTGGACATTTCATATTTTCCATACATACACCTGTGTCCTGCTCCTTTCACTTATTATTTCCATGATTCATCTGTATTGTAGCATGTGCCAGTATGCCCTCCCTTACAGTACAGATAATTATAATAATACCTCCAATACAGAAGACACCACCGTATGGGGAGACCGTATTCGGTTCTTCCACTTTGATGGAGGTCTGGGTGGCATCCACTTTCAGCAGTTGTGAGTCCTGCTGCTGTGACTGTGTGTGCATGAGGTGAGTGTCTCACTCCCTTCGCCTAGTCCCTGTCCTGACACATCACATGAAGAGCTTTATTGTATGGCTAAGGTGTGAACCAGCAGAGCAGCCTAAGTCCCCGACCCTGGTGTCAGCGTGGCATCTAGCAACTGTGCAAATGAAGGCTGGAAACAGGGAGCTACACAGTGGGAGCATCAAGGTCAACTTTGACCCCCACCCCCAGGCTCCCCAAAACTATCATCACCCTCCTGTTCTCCCAGGTGCACCTGCTCCTGCAGCTGGGGCTCCACTGTGCCTCCCACCCAAAAATCCTGCCTCTCACCTCTCCAAAGGAAGGTGGGGGGAAGACTGCACATTGCCCTTCTCTTCCAAGCTTCAAAACTTCCCCCACCATTTGGGAAGTCCACTGCAGAGCTGAGGATGTGGGTGTGGGCCAGTCACAGGGGTCTGGGCTACATGTGGGGTGGGTTGTGCAGGGTCATTTAGCTAAGTGGAGCCTGCTGGGGGAGACAGGGTAGATGCGGCAGAGAAGCAGGTGCATGTGAAGGGGGCTCTACTCCAAAGCATGAGTATAAGAGGGAGGAGGCACCTCAGTCTTCAAGGAGAAAACTAATACATCAACATGGTTTGATGTCTTTAGGACCCACCTCACCACACCCTGTACCCATTCCAGATACAGAGCCAAACCGCATGCCTGTTCCAAAGCTCCAGAGTCTCTTTTGCCTCAGGCCTCTTTAGTATAGACTCAAATTTTAGTAAGTCTGTTGAGAATGGTGAATTGGTATGAGTTTGGTATTTCTACCAGTAGGTGGTAGTGATGGTTGCCCGACTCTGAATTTACTACAACCCAACGAATTGTACACTTTAGAAACTGACTTTTAGGGGCGCCTGGGTGGCTCAGTGGGTTAGGGCCTCTGCCTTCGGCTCGGGACGTGGTCCCAGGGTCCTGGAATCGAGCCCCGCATCGGGCTCTTTGCTCAGCGGGGAGCCTGCTTCCTCCTCTCTCTCTGCCTGCTTCTCTGTGATCTCCGTCTGTCAAATAAATAAATAAAATCTTTAAAAAAAAGTGACTTTTATGGTATGTGAACTATGTCTCAGTAATAAAAGAATGAATCAATGAATCAATGAATGGCAAGGTAGAATATGATTGGATGGCCAGATAATGGGTGGGTGGATGGGTGGATAATTGATGGTGAAGGGCTGGACGATTCAAAGCAGAAATGGACTCATGAAGAACTATGGCGGCTCTAAGCAGGTAACATTTGATTTTAGCTGCTGTTTTATGAGGATGGGAGCAAGATAGTGTTTCCTGGTGAGAAGCAAGAAAGTCTCATGGACTAAAATTCTCCTTCATTCTTAGAAGCATTATTCCAGTTAATGCTACCCCAGCCACCCACTCCCACACATCTTTTATTCCCCCATAGACACTCACATCCTTTCTCTTTTATCTGAACAGATTATTTAGCAAAATCTGATGTAATACACATTTATTGCTTATTTTTTAATTGCCTATTTCCCGGTGGAGTGTAAATTCCTTGAGTGGAGGGAATGTTTTCCTGCTCTGTTCTCAGATATGTAGATGTACCCGTGGCTGTATAGCTTATGGAACAATGACACTTAGTATGTCTTCAATCAATAATTAAGTGAAGGAATAATTATTCCTTTTGGCAAGGGAGGACACAGATCTTTTATCCCACAGTTCAGATATAAAAGAATAAACAGAACTTAGTATGCATTTTGAGCAACCTCCTCATTATATTTGGAATTGACATGCGTAATTGGAGAAGAAAATTGGAAAGACAGGTAAAATTGGAGCCCAATGGTCTCAACTTGTCAATCTCTGCAAAAAGACAGCTGGAATTCGACAGGGATTGCATTGAATCTATAGATCAATTTGGGGAGAATTTTCCTGTTAATAATATGAAGTTTACCCCATGAACACAGGTGTCTTAACATTTACTTAAATTTTAAAAAACGATTGCAAAAAATTCCAACAGTGTGTTGTAGTTTCCAGTGCACAAATGTTACACATTTTTGTTAAATATATTTCTAATTAATTTATTCTTTTTGATGCCATTTTAAATTGTGTTCTTGATTTAATTTTCAGTCTGTTCATTGATTTTGAGGATAAAAAATATAAGTCATATTTGCATATTGATCTGTATCCTGTGACTTTGCTGATTTCATTTGTGAGTTCTAATAGTTTTTTAGTGGATTCCTTGGAATTTTCTATATACAAGGTTATGTCATTTGCACACAAAGATAGCTTTATTCTTCCTTTCTAATTCGGATGCTATTTATTTCTTTTTCTTGCCTAACTATCTGGGGTGGAACCTCTAGTACAATTTTAATAGATGTGGTAAGACATACTTATCTTGTTCCTGATTTGGGGAGGTATGCATTTATGTTTTACCATATATTAAGTATGGTGTTAGCTGTAAGTTTGGAGATGCCTTTTAACAAATTCTGTCCTTTTTTTTTTTTTTTTTAAGTAGTCTCCACACCCAGCATGGAGCCCAGTGAGGGCTTGAATTCATTACCCTGAGATCAAAACCTGAGCTGAGATCAAGCATCGGATGCTTAGCTGACTGAGCCACCCAGATCTATTCTAGAATCTACTAGATTCTATTCTAATTTGTTGAGTTTTTTTTTTTATGGGAGTTGTCAGATTTTGTCAAATGCTTTTTCCGTGTCTACTGAGATGATCATGTGTTTCTTTTGTCCTTTATTTTATTAATATGGCGTATTACATTTACTAATTACATATGTGGAACCAAATTTGTGTTACTGGGATAAATCACACTAAGTCATAATGTGTGATTTTTTTCACTTGTTACTGGTTTCAGTCTGCCAGTGTTTTGTTGAGGTATTTTGCATCTGTATTGATAATAGATACTGATCTGTGGTTTTCATGTGATATCTTTACCTGGTTTGGGTATCAGGGTAATAGAATGAGTTAGTAAGAGTTCTCTCTCCTTCTGTTTTTTTTTTTTTAATAGGAGTTTACAAAGTATTGGTTCTTTTTTAATGTTTGGTAGAAATCACTAGTGAAGCCATCTGGTCCTGGATTTTTTTGTTGGGGGAGGATGGTTAGTAATCCAATCTCTTTACCTATTATGTACCTACCTATTATGTATTACCTACATCTATTCAGATTTTCTATATTTTCTTGAGCCAGTTTTCATAGTTCGTGTTTTTCTAGGAACTTGTCTATTTCATCGGTGTTATCTAGTTTGTTGGCATACAACTATTCAGGACATTTTTAATCTTAATACTTTTTATTTCAGTGAAGTCATTAGTGATGTTTTCTCTTTCATGCCTAATTTTCATAACTTGAGGCACCTTTTTTTCTTTGTCTTCCTTTTCTAAAGGCTTAACAATTTTGTTGATCTTTTTGAAAAATCAACTTTTGGTTTTGGTGATTTTTTTCTATTGTTTTTCTATAGTCTATTTCATCATTTTTGCTTTAGTCATTATTTTCTTCTTTCTGCCTCTTTGAGGGGTCATTTGCTATTATTTTTCTAGTTTCTCAAGATAGAAGGTTAGGTTATTTGAGATCTTTCTTTTTTAATGTAGCCACTTACAACTATAAATTTAAATCAAAGCACCAATTTTGTTGCATCCCATACGTTTTTGTATGTCATGGTTTTGTTTATTAATTGTGACATAATTCTAACCTTCCTTGTGCTTTCTTCTTTAGCTCCTTGATTATTTAAGAGTGTGTTAATTTCCATGTATTTTAAAATTTCCTAGATTTCTTTATTATTAACTTTGTTCCATGGTGGTTAGACATATTTTGTATTATTTTAGTTCTTTTAAATATTTTGAAATTTGTTTTATGGCCTACCATATAGTGGTCCTAGGGAATGTTCCACATGTACTTGAGAAGAATATGTGCTCTGCTCCTCTTGGATGGAAGGCTTTATAAATGTCTGTTGGGTATGTTTGGTTTGTACTGTTGTATGCATCTTTTTTTAAAAAGATTATTTATTTATTTGACAGACAGAGATCACAAGTAGGCAGAGAGGCAGGCAAAGAGAGAGGGGGAAGCAGGCTCCCTGCTGAGCAGAGAGCCTGATGTGGAGCTCCATCCCAGGACCCTGAGATCATGACCTGAGCCGAAGGCAGAGGCTTAACCCACTGAGCCACCCAGGTGCCCCTGCATCTTTTATTTTGTTGTTGATCTCCTGTCTAGTTGATCTATCCATTATTGAATGTGGAATATAAAAATATCCAGTGATTTTTGTTGACTTGTTTATTTCTCCTTTCAGTTCTGTCCTTGGTGCTTCATGGATTTGGGGCTCTATTTTTAGTTGAATATATGTTTATAGTTGTTACATCTCTTGATGGATTAACCCTTTTGTCATTATAAAATGCTCTCTTTTGTATGCAGTAACAATTTTTGTCTTCAAGTCTATTGTCTGACATTGGGAAAACCACTCTAGCTCTGTTTTGGTTGCTGTTTGCATGGCACATCTTTTTCTTTTGTTTTATATTTAACCTTTATGCCTTTAAAGGTAAGTGTGCATCTTGTAAAGAGCATATGTTCAATCATAGATTTTTAAATCCATTCTTCCAGTCTCTGCTTTTTGATTGCAATGTTCAATCCATTTACATTTAATATAATTACTAATACTGTAGATTTACATCTGCCATTTTGCTCTTTCTTTTCTATATGTCTAATATCTTTCTTTTTCTTATATTCTTCAGTTGATGTTTATTTTGTGTTAGTTTTCACTGTACTATTTTTAATTCCTTTGTCTCTTTTACTATATTGTCAGCTATTTTCTTAATGGTTTTCATAAGAAACCATTTCATAAGTTTTCAGTCATATTTCCTCAATAAGAATTAAAATCACTTATTAATTTATAATAACCCAATTCAGATTAATACCAACTTAATTTCAATAGTTTTAAAAAACTTTGCTCTAGTCTTCCCCCCTCCTTTGTGCTACTATTGGCATACAAATTATATCTCTACACATTGTATGCCCATGAACACAGATTTATAATATTGTTTTATGTATTGTCTTTTGTTTTTTAAATCAGATAGAGAAAAAAGCTACAAACAAAAAATACATTTGTAAAGTCTTTTATCTTTAACCCATGTAGTTATCCTTACTGCTGTGTTATTTTTTTTTAATGTGGATTTAAAGTACTACTGTCTAATGCCCTTTCATTTCATCTGGAAAAACCCTTAGAGTCTCTTGTAGGGCAGGGCCACTAGCAACAAACTCAGTTTTTGTTTATCTGGGTTGTCTTAATTTCTCTTTTATTTGTGAAGACAGTTTTGCTGAATCCAGAATTCTTGGTTGACAATATTTTTCTTCTAGCACTTTAAATATTCCATTTTAATCTGCTGGCCTCAATGGCTTCTGATGAGAAATCAGCTGTGATTCTTATTGAGAATCACTTTTGCATGATGAGTTGCTTCTCTTGTGAAGCTTTCAAAATTCTGTCTTTGTCTTGGTCTGTTAAAAGTGTGATTATGAAATGTCTAGATGTGATTTGCTGAGTTTATCATGCTTGGACTTAATTAAGCTTCTTAGATGTGTAGATAAATATTTTTCATCAAATTTGGGAAGTTTTCAGTCATATTTCCTCAAATATTTTTTCTGCCCTTTTCTGTCTTCTCTAGGACTCCCATTATGCATACATTGGTACACTTAATGGTGTCCTGAAGGTCTCTGAGGTCTATTCATTTTTCTTCATTTTTCTTTCCTTTCAGTTCCTCAGACTGTAAAAGATCTCAATTGAATTATCTTCAAGTTGACTTATTCTTTCTCAGATTTGATGTGCAGTTCTAGTGACTATTTCATTTCACTTTTTGCCCTTTTCCGTTTCATATATATATATATATACACACATATAACTATATATATCCTTTCTGTTTCATATATACATATATATATATATATATATATATATATAATCTGATAGATATAGATATATCTCCTGTCTCTTTATTGATATTCTCTATTTGGCAAGAGATTATTTTCAAGCTTTCCTTTATTTCTTTATACATGGTTCCCACCAGTTCTTTGAACATTTAAAATAGCAGACTTAACATCTTTGTCTAGTAAGTCTTGTAATGAGGCTTCCTCAGGACAATTTCTACTTTTTCCCCCTGTGTTTGAGAAATACTTTCTTTTTTCTTTGCATGGCTCCTGGATCATATTTTTTTTATTGGAAACTGAACATATTAAGTAATAAAACATATCAACCCTAGATATCAGATATCCCCAGGGTTTCTTGTTGCTGCTAGTATTTATTTGTTCAGTGAGTTTTCTGAATTAATTCTGTAAAATCTGTATTCTTTTTCATGTGTGAACATTAGCTGAATCAAAACTAGTGATTGGGAAGGGATTCTCTTAAATTCCTGGGACCAGTAAGTTCTCCCTGTCTTTGTTGAGGGATTCTGTGTGCATGCTGGGGCATGCCTTCAACGCTCAGACAGACAGTTTATAATTCCACCTCAGCCTTCATTTCCTGCTTGTGCAGAGCCTCATAAGTGACTGGAAGCGAGTGCTTAGGGCCTTCTCAGGTCTTTTCCTGGGCATGCACAAAGCCCTGGGCCTGTGCCCAGCCCTAAACATGTGCTTAGTCTTCAACATTTGCAGGAGTATGCAGGAGCCCTTGTAGCCCAGATATTTCCTTTAAGGTTTTTGGTTTCCTTATTGTTTTCCCCAACTGTCATTGCTACCTCAACCAGCTACAGTGTTTAACAACTTCTACAGATTGTTTTAAACAAAATCCTCTTGGGCAAAAGCTGCTTTCACTGTGCAAGTCCCAAGTTAGGTCAAATATAGACAAGCTCTACAAGTGGGATTTTTCAGGGAACTACCAGACAGATCAAGTAATGACAGCTAGCTGGGAATTGGGCCTTGGAGGTCCTGCAACCTCATTTTGTCCCCTCCAGAGGCTATTAGAATGCTGGTTTTCACTTTGATTTGTGAGGTTATTGGTTTTTAAAGCTATCACGAGGCTGGGGAGGGGGAAATGGGACTAAAGCATGTTAAAATGCAACAGAGCTTGCTATGTCTAACAAGATTCAGCTGTTTTTCTTGAATAAATACTTCTGAATTGCTTTGAGCCTTTGGTTAATTTCCAGAGTTCTGAAAAAAGTTGATTTTAGTGTTCACTGCTTTTATGGGGGAGAAGACTTCAGGAGAACTTTAGGGGGTCTTTATTTTGCCATTCCTTAATGGTCTTTTCCATTCACTTATTCTTAAAATCTTCACTGCTAGACTTTGGGAAGGCAAAGAGAAGTAATATGTATTTCTTGCCCTCAGAGAGCTCACAGTCTAGAGGACACAGACACATGTAATGAAAATATGATGTGACAAAGGCATTAATAGTGTATATGCTGTGATGATCCAGTAGTTCTGTGGACATAATAGCATCCTCAGGAGGGAGGCTAGTACATCTCTGCGTGTTGTCGATATTCCTAATTTGTCCATACAAGTGTTTTTTTTTTAAATTTGTTTATTTATTCCTTACATGTTTCTATAGTTTCTGTATTTTTTGGTTACCAGGGATTTGCTTAAAATAGAATGTATCTACTCTCATCACCAGGCAGTGGAGAGGGAGGTCATCCATTCTTCTGTTCATTCCATCCCTCTCCCTCATCCATATAGCTGCACTCCTCATAGGTCAATGGGCATGGGAGTCTGATTAAAATGCAGATTCTGATTTAGTAGGTCTCAGATGAGTCCTGAGACTCTGCATTTTAACCAATTCTCAGGTAATGCTGATCTGTGGACCACGAGTAGCAAGAGTCAAAAGATTTAGCAGACTTGGCCTTCCAAAGCTTTCCCTCTACATCTTGATAGAAAATAGCTCCCATCTGCTTTCTCCACCTGGGCTATTTATGCACTTGAACTTTAGAATATAGGTCACAGAAGAAGCCTATGAGATTTTCTTTGGGGCTCCAAGTGGAAGAGAAGCTTAACTTCTACCATGAATTCTTGTAAGGTTCTGCCTAAAGGTCAGGAATAGATGAAGGGAATTTCCAGGTCATTGTAAAATCAGTCATGGTTGGATTCTCTGAGTGCCATCATTATCAGTCTTGATAAAAGGAAAGCCAGGAGAAACCTGAATGGTTACAGAATATGCCAGGTGGCTCTTACATACCTTTTCTCTAAGCCCACTGCAGAAAGAAGAGAAGAGAAAAAGGTGTGTAAAGCAGAAGAAGGGGGTCAGAAGGAGATTGCATACACATGGACTAGAGGGCCGCCGTGTCTCAGAAGCTGCAGGAAAACATATTGCTTCTGGGGTCATGCAACGTAAAGGAGCTTACCTTTACTGGTGCATGACATCATGCCTATTTCTTCTGTGCCCCAGTTTCTTTTTTTTTCAGTTTCTTCTTTTGCACAATGGGGATAACATCAGTACCCACATAAACTACCTGTCACTTGGTAGGTGTTTAGTGAAGTTCTTGTTTTTATCACTAGGCACTTGGCTAGGCCCTTGCCATCCAAACACTTCTAACTCTGTGAGGAAACATGGAGGTCTCTGGAAGCCCAGAGAGTGTGGCCTGTCTGAGGCTGGCAGCTGGAATCAGAGCCAGGAGCAGTGCCCCCATCTAACTTCCAAGTCTTGTGTCTACTCCTTTGCGAGCAAACTCCTCATTACACTAGTATGCAAGCTTTGGAGGCGTCTGCACCCACAGCCCAGTGTCTGACACACAGCACACCCTCCATCAATAGATCCTCTTATGTGAACAGATGAGTGAGCAAATTCTGGAAAGAGCAGTGTAGAAGAAGCTTTTGTGACATCTTTGTCTGAAGAAATGAAAAGGTGCTTTTCCAGATGGTTTAAATATTTGACTGATGAGGAAGGCAAAAAAGGCAAGACTCTGGCTGGAGTCTTAAAAACCAGCGGCAAAGGCAAAAGCGAGAGGACGGTGTTTCTCAGGGAGCAGTGTCACTTTCTAAGTGCCCATGACCTGTGATTAAAAGGGAGCCTTTGGAAGTCTTCAGGGACCTTGAGGCAGATAGCCGATGAAGCCAGCTGCAACCTTGTGTGGTAGGCCCTGGTCCTCTCCATCCGGAAAAAGAAACAATGTGTGTGGCTCACCTCCACACCATTCAGTGACAGTAAATTTTTGTGGGCAATACAAACTCACATCTTCATACTGATCTTGTTTGGTCCAGGCCTTGGCTTGACAATATCTGGAGCCATTAATAAACCGCATTTCACCAAGTCCTCCCTGGATAAAGTTTCCCTCTGCCAGCACTTTGGTAGATGGTGGGTAGGGATGAGTTTGAAATCACTTCCCAGAGTATGCTAAGGGCAACTGTTGCATGTTGCCAGGTAGAAGCAGCTGGTGGAAGGGATGCCCTGATCTGGGGGAGAGCCAGTGCTCTTCTGGGGGATTGCAAGTGTCCCAAAGGACCTGGGCAGAACTTGAGGTCCACCCACTCCTCTTGGAGATGGCTAGATGGTCTGTGGATGGGCCAAATGTTTCCTCAGAGATTGCTTTTATAATCTTTTCATATTCATGTACATACATGCTGTTGAGGCCCCCAGTCTTCTACTCCCTATTTTAAGGTAGGTGTCATCCAATTTAACCCACCTCAGAAAGTTAGGACTTTATGAAGTGTTTTCAAATATATTATGTCCCCTCTGTATGAAATGATAACCACAGGCTATTCACCATAGTTAACTTAAGCCTGAACACGTAGACACAATTCACAGACACAATACCACGGGATTAGCCTGCATGTTCTTTTTCATTAAAGAATTGCTGAAGATCCTTCTAGCCAGGAGGAGTCCAGGGGCTCAGATGCTGTTGTCAGGAATCTCTGTTTCTTGGCTCTTCTTCATGTGGGCTCCATGCTTGGTCAGGTTCTCCCCTCCTAGAGGCAAAACTGCACCTGGCAGCTCCAGGATGTCCCAGCAGTGAGCCGTCCTAGCAGAGAGATGTCCTGTTCCTATAGTTGCAGCAAACATCCTTCCTGCATTGCCCTTGACTGAACTAACGTGCAGTCACCAGTCACTGTGACAGGATGGGGAGGGTATCTGCTGTTTGCTGGGATCTGGGACCTGTGCTCACCCCTGCTGAGTGGAGAGGGGCAGACCCACGTGAATCACATGGAACAAGTGTATGGGAGTGGGAGGATAAGTAAAGAATGTTGGGGCACCGTTATTAGAAGAAAATCCCCAACAGTGTTGGAATCTGAGCTGTCCCTTCACTTTGCGGATTGCTTGGGTTGAGTTCTGAGAGGGGCAGAGAGGGTCGTGAGCTCCCCCTAGAGGCCAATATGAAGGACTCCAGGCTCTAGCCACTTTGCTGGTAAACACATAAATAGGCGTATGAGTTTGTGTGTGTGTGTACTTACATATATATACACACATGTGAATATATACATATATATATAAATTTTATATATTCATGAGTATATAAGCACATTCACATGCTTATTTATGTGCTTAGTTGGCAAAAGAACCCTGTCAGTCCTGTGTTATATCTGTATCTGTATATGGAGTTTATGGATTGTGGAGGGCTGTGCAACAGCTTTGAGGAACCATTAAGTGTAGATTCTGGTATTTGAAGAGCAGAAACGCTGCCACATATGGGCTGTGTAGCCTCTAGTGAATTGTTTAATGTCTCTGTGTCCACCTCTGTGGACAGGGATCATGATAGTACCTACTGCTAGGGTTTGGGTTAGGATAAAAGATTTAATGCCTGTGAAGTGCTTAGGCCAGTGCTACTTTACCTTCATTCTTTTCTCCTTGTTCCAAACGATCATGCTGAATGGAACATTCTCAGCCTTTAATGGGCATTTCCCTCGCCTATGTAGCAAAACAGGCATAAGTGTGGCTAATAGGAGTTAACAGACGGTGACAAGAGTGTGCTGTGGATTTGGACTTCACCTTAGCTGGAGAACTCTGGTGAAGTTACTCAGACTCTTTGAACCTCATTTCCCTTTTGTCCAAACAAAACGTAAAGCATGCACATTTAATGTCCAGTTTTACTGTGCCACTAAAATAAGATAGAGGAGAGGATATCTATATACATGTGAAAGGTTAAAATTCTGTTGGGGTTCATAGAGAACCTGAACTCTCCAGGAGATTGTAGCTAGGGGAAAAGGCAGATAAGGATAGGACTATAGAACAATGTATATAGTAGGAGCCACAACCAGTGATAAGAATCTAATGGCAATTTCTATTACAATGACTGTAATTACTTAGGCAGTGGCTATTGTCACATACCTTATAAATATCTCGTTACCTACATGACCTCTATGAGATAGGTGCCCATATTCTTTCTCTTTTCTAAACTACAAAAGTGAAACTCAGAGTTTAAAGCTCACCCACAGAGAGGTACCCAGGTGTTGCCTAGTGCTTAGAGCCCCTGCAGTCCACTTCTCCAAGGTGCTAAGTGCTTTCTGGGGGAGGAAATGCTTGGGCTGAGAGATGAGAGCTCCGTAGAGTTGGTTAGGAAGGACGGAAGTAAAGGAAGACCTTCCAAATGGTAGAAGGGACAGCATGAATAAAGGCAAGGAAGTGAGAGAGAACACACTGTCTCAATTCTGAAATGGAACACTCCATTAAATAATCTGATGTAATGCCCTGCCATAGATAATGCACAGACGGTAACAATGTATCAAATACTTCCAGCTTCTAGGGGAGAGAGAACAAATGAACAAGGGGCATTATCAGGGCAGGAATCTGGCTTGCCTAAGCAAAGAAATTGCTCCCCTCTTGCTAAATAATGATTTAAAGTGTTTATATTTCCAACTTCATGACTGCCTCATAAAAGAAACCAACACCCTAGCAATACCCAGATGATGGGATGCTAAAGCAGCACATTTCTCTGCAAACCTCCTATTTCCGTTAACTTTATAGCTTCTTCATAAATTTGCTGCTTTGGCATTTTTTTTCTCCCACGTTCCTTCTCTCCCATAGTGAAATGGTTTATTGGAAATATCCCATTTGGCTATTTTGAAGCAATGATTTATTTATTTCCCGGTTTTATTTAAATCCCCTTGGCCTGTGCCTAAAGGGCTCTGGGCATTTGCACAGAAATTGAAAAATGGGACAGGCAGTCTGTTTACTGTAAGCAGCTGTGCTCCCCTAAAATAACTGAGGGCCCCTGGCCATGTCCCATGTGGAAAACTGCCCATGCTCTGATTCCTCAAGGTCAGTGGACTGAGAAGGAAAAATCAAGAAAGACTTCTCATTTCCATGTCTGGATTGTGGCGTGATCCTTTGATGATCCTTTGATTTTTCTATTCATTCATTCATGCAATCATTCATTCATTTGTTCATTCATTTCTTCATCCATTCACCAAGTATTCATTGAGAATTTCACATGTAACAGATACCCTACTACGTTAGGAGGCTGCTGAGGTAAATAAGATTTAGACCCTATTCCCAAGAGACTCCTAGCCTCCCAGGCAGGGGAGTATAGATGAGTGAACAATGGTGTTTGCCCAGGAAAGCACGTTCAAGGTTGCAGCAACATATATGTTAGAGAATAGCTAAATGTGTCATGACAAGGTCATACCATGGAATACCATGCAGTGGCTAGAAAGAATGAACAAGTCCACATGTCCTAATGCTCTTACGTACCTGAGATGTGCTGAATAAGAAGATGATACATTAAGTATGATACAGGTGTGTCAGCGACATATATAAACTGATGTCATTTTGATGATTAATTTGGAAGATGACTGGTGGAAGCAACTGTTATTTTCTTGGTGGGTATGAAGAGAGGTGGATTAAATACTCCAGAATTTGTTAACCATATCTGTCGTTTTAAAACCTGTGAGTGTATTTCACTTACATATTAGGAGTTCAATTGCTTAAATGTAACATTAGATGCACATATAGGCTACCGACATAAAAGGAGAGAGTTTCAGGAAGAAGGGAGGTTTTCCGTAGGAGAGGACATCTGAATAGGGCTTTGATGAACAGATAGACGTTTTTTGGAAAGATGATCCTAAACAACATGCTTACAAACAGGAAGAAACTGCAGGAGCCGGCATGAGAAAGGCAGGCACGGATTAGAGCCAACAGGGGCACCTACAGGGAAGGGAGTGCTAACATTAGGTCTTTGAATAGGAGCTGAGACCATCTCAACTTTCCGAAGTCCTGAACAGCCACTGAGATCTGGTCAGTTCCAGCTTTGGTGCAGATATGGCAAACCGAGTCAGAGTAACTCAGGAGGAACTTATATAGATCTCATTCTGCATGAAAGTCCCCATTCTAAGTGTTTCCTGTCTATCATCCCATCGAACCCTCACAACTGCCCTGTGACCATGTACACTCCCATTTTGCAAATGAGGAAACTAAGGGATAGACCACACATGAAAACCATCAAGGAGGAAGCTTGGTTTTTCCTAAGGATTTTGATATGGACAGGCATGACTTACAGCTTGAGGTGACAGCTTATATCCCTTAGATGTAACAAAACCATTCAGGATGCTAATAAATGCATAGTGTGCTTGCAATGATTATATAAATGCATAGAAGAAAATGCCAACAGAAAAGATGCCAATGGGATAGGATTGTAGGAAGTGACTAACTTTTTCATCTTTCCTTTTCACTGGTTCACTTCAGTGCTGTGGTCATGATACTTTTACAATAAAAGCCAGGCTTCCATAAATAATGAAAAGACGTTTACCTCAAGGCTCCAGAGTTGCTGATAAACGATGATGGCAGGAATGAGAGTGGCTTCCATGCAGCCTGAGGAAGGGAGAAGAGGACATTGAGCTCATTTCTAGGTGGTGAGACTTGAATTCAGGATCCTCAGACCAAACCTCAGTCTTCGTGTGCACAGTGAGAGGGGCTGGGTTCATCCTCTCCCAAACACGAATTTTGTCCATGAGATATTTTTAAAAAGTAAATGGAGAGATAGGATGCTAGGAAACACGGAATCACGTAGTATAATAATGTACACCCTATTGTTCTTTCCATCTTTCTGGTAAAGGAGAAAGTCTCATTTTGTTGACAATATATGTTTAGCCCTTTTCTATCCCTTACTTGTTATCTTTACTTCTCCCTGCCTCTCTCCATTTTATTTCTTCCATCCTCCTTTCCTTCCTCTCTTTCTCTATTTCTTTCTTAAACAAAGAAACAACAACAACAACAACAAAGAGTTAGAGGGAGTTCTTGGTCTCAGAACATTCACCAGGTCTCAGAACATTATAACCAGTATCTGGTTACAATTCAGTCATAATCTTTTTTTTTTCAATGCCCTTACTTCTAGTTTCCCCCTATTTATAGCAAGTAATAATATAGTTTCCTTTTTAAAATAAATGTGAAAATATATTTCATGTTAAAAATTCAAACACAAGAAAAATAAGGAGTTGATGGTACAAGTGGAATAAATACGGAGAAGTCATAAGTAAAGCTTGAGAACACTGCACTGTCTGGTACCTCTGGTCAGTCCAGGCTCCTGAGATTCCGGAGCTGCAGGAGGACCAAGAACCTTGGTCCCTCATCAATCATTCACTGGTGTTTGAATCTGCATAGTGACATCCAGGACACTTGCTTTCCTTTCAGAAGCTGGCCTCCGAAGCCTCAGCTACTGCTTCTTGCCACTGATCTCCCCTCAGGTTTTTGGAAAAGGATGAACACATATGCACAGTTCAGTAATGGTAAAACCTAAACTGTGTAATGGTAAAACCTAAAAGTAATGGTAAAACCTAAATTGTGGAGTCATTATATTATCCTAAAAGCGAAGACTTTGCATACAAGGATAATTGCTGGACATTTCTACCCTTTATGGAAGTTTCATCAGTGAAGGGAAGAAATAAAGGGAAATGAACACTTATTGAGCACTTTCTGTGTACATTGAACCATTAGAAACTTTATCTTGCTATGAAATTGAGGCTCAGGGAGGTTAAGTAATTTACCCAGGGACATACAGCTATTAAGATAGGAACCAGGATCTGACACCAAATCTGACTCCAAGTAATTATTGTTTCCCTGAAGCATCTTTACTTGACGAGGATTCCAATACAATCTTCACATGGGTCAGAAAAGGATTCACATTTTTAAAATTAACATATAATGTATCATTTGTCTCAGGGATACAGGTCCGTGAATCATCAGTCTTACACAGTTCACAGGACTCACCATATCACATACCCTCCCCAATGTCCATCACCCAGCCACCCTATCCCCCCCACCACCACCCAGCAACCTTCAGCTTGTTTCCCAAGATTAAAAGTCTCTTATGAGAGACTATGGACTCTGAGAAACAAACTGAGGGTTTGAGGGGGGGGAGGGGCGGGTTGGGTGAGCCTGATGGTGGGTATTATGGAGGGCACATACTGCATGGAGCACTGGGTGTGATGCATGAACAATGAATTCTGGAACACTGACAAGAAAAAATAAAGTCTCTTATGGTTTGTCTCCTTCCCTGGTCCCATCTTGTTTCATTTTTCCCTCCCTTCCCCCCACCCCCACCTTACCTCTCAAATTCCTCATATTAGAGAGATCATATGATAATTGTCTTTCTCTGATTGACTTATTTCACTTAGCATAATACCCGGTACTATGCAGCCATTGAAAATGATTCACTTTTACTTACTGCATTTTACTCTCCTTCCCATCAGGCTGAAACCCATTATAGATCTACATGTGTTTCCTTTTCCTCCCCCCTTTTCCAGACCTTTGCTATTCTTCTGCTTGGAATTCCACCCCTCCTTCACTTGCCCTGCTTTGCAAACCAAAGTCACTATCACTTCCTCCAGGAAGCCATGATAAACTCTGGGAATTCTGTTACAGAAACTGATTCAATTATTCATTCATTCAGTAAGTGTTCATTTCGTACCAGCTACATGCATGGCGCTATCCTAGGTGCTGGAGAGTCAGGGGTAGATGAATGGACATGGAATTTACATTTTTAGCATATCTATAAGCTTAAGTAAAATTTCTATCATTTATCTTCTCAGGACCACAGACAAGGAAACAGATCATTATTAAACTACATGCTGTGCTGTTGAAAGCGGTATAATATAGAAGTTAAATCTGCAGCTTTGGAATCAGAGAGGTCTTGATTCAAATCCCAGCTCTTCCACTTCCTCGCTGTGTGGCCTTGGGTAGGTTCCTTGACATCTCTAAGCAGAAACAGAGCCAGTCTTATGAGATGGTTTCAATGGTCAGATGAACCGAAGCATGTAGGTCGCCCCACATCATAGGTGGTTGCCATGGATGTCAGCACCCCTTCCAGTTCCTACAAGGGTGGGGAGGCCTTCCCCTTATCCCCCCATCATTCCTTCAACAGTGACCTACACATAATGGGTGTTCAATGAATGCCTGTTGATCGAATACAAAAAAAATTTTTGGACAGAAACAAGCAGATGCATTAACCAACCTGCCTCTCAGGTCAGCAACTCTGACTTACCTAAATAGAAGGTATCTGCCAATCTACATGGCTCAAATAGACATTTCTTTCCTAGTAATGTGTGTGGGGGAAATAAGCTGAGTTTACTTCCTGCTTCAGAAGAAATTTGATGTTGCTGTTAAGTGGTTGGGCAGAAAAGACTAAGTTCCTAAGCAAATTAAAATAGCCTTGATCTATCCAGATGCCCTTGACTGTGTTTAATACAGTCTTAAGTAAGTTAAATTCCCTCTTTGTTTTCACTTCTGGGAAGAATGGGAACGAGCCTTTTCTTTCTACCACTCGCTGTTTTCCTAAGGCCAAATCAAGGCGATGGATAATAATTGTAATAACAGAACAGTTATTTAAAATAATATCATTGCCTAATGTCTTCATGAAATAAGGATTTTACCCTGTACTTAGAGGCAGATAAGTACCATGATGTGGACTTTGGCCGTTTTCCAGCTGTGTGACCTTGGGCAACTTATTTAACATCACTAAAGTCTATTTCCTCATCCATGGAATATTTATAATAATTTTGGCTATTTCATTGGGTTGTTATGAGAACTAAAGGAGGATATATGTGAAGTGCCTAATACAGTGCCTGGCACACTCTAGACTCTCATTAGTTCATTTGTTCAACATATATTCATTGAGAGCCTACCATGTGCCAGGCACAAGGTTAGGTGCGTGGATGCATCTGAGAAGCCAAAAGTATCAGCCCTTGTGGGGAGGCGGTTCTAGGATGTTGTTACTGGTCAAGGGCCCACAGGCTTCCTATGATAGGCCAGGTATCAAGGTAGGTATTGTCTGGCTGTTGGGAGGAAAGTTTGCTTTATTTGCCAGACTCAGTAAGGAAGGGAGGTGAACTTGGTAGAGGATGGAGTGGCTGCTGGTTCCCTTCTCTCTATCTGAATGTCACCACTTAGTAGATAAGGTGCTGGTCATGAAGGCAGAATTCCAGCAGTGTTTCCCAGCCCATCTGGAAATCGCACATTAGACTGAAGCTGCAAAATTTCTTTTAGATCTAGAACATTTCCAGGATAATAACAGAAGCAGCAGAGCGAGGATTTAAATACTGGTTGGAGCCCATGACTTGAAGGGACGTGGGGAGTTGTGAACTCTGGCACAGATTGAATTACCTGCTTTGTGTCAAAGATTGGTCTTTATGTGATCACATCGGACCTTTAGTCATTCACAGCAACTTAGGTATTAGTTTCTTTACACAGAAACTGAGACTCGGAATGTTTGACCTGCTGAGACTGTTCATCATTTGCATAGTAGAGTTAAAGATTCAAATTCAGGAATTGCCGTATTATCTTTCAGTAAGAGTTTTTCTACAGTTGATTTAAAAGTGGCCACCTGTAGGGCTTGGTTCAATCCCTTCAGCCTGTCTTAAGTGTCACATCTCACTGGAATCATCACGGGGGTCACCGATGGCACGGACTTGGCAGCATGGGACATGGTCTTCGGTATTTCGAAGCCTGCAGGTTTCAGTGTTAAAATCCACCACCCTTTCTCCAGGACCAAACCTCTCCCTCCAACCTCCTCCCTTCTCACATTACTGTAGGTATCATTTTGTTATCCCTGCATCAGCAGCTTCCTAAATCAGTGGCTTTCATGAAATGCGCTTTCATTCTCCCGGCAATAACCATCGAGGTACTTACAGAGGTGTCAGATTCCCTCAATCGCTCACACAGCTCTTTGTTTATTCATGTGTTAGAGCATGGTTGATTTTATCTTGTTGGATCTAGCAACTTGCCAAGAGCAGGGTGTGTTTGCAAGAGCTATCAGTCCATGGGATCAAACTATGCCAGAGGGAGGACTAGAGTAGGGTGGGGGGCAGCAATAGTTCTTCTGTCATTCCCCAAATTTCCCCCCATTTCAGGGTTGGACTGAGTTATGGAGGAATAGATGATCCTCCAAATAAGATGATTTAAGAGGCCCAGGGCTTTCTTTGTAATGCGTTAGTCCCCTAGTAATTAAGGCTCTGCCAAGCCTTTCCATCCATCAATTAATTAGTCGTTAGTTAAGCTCATCAGCCCTGCCCATGAAGTATTCATGAGCACAACCCATCCCCCACAGCCCCAGATTTCTTTCCAGAGTCTTTTCTTGCCCTGCCCCATTGCAGTGTAACCTATGGTCTTTATTCAACATCCCTTTATTAACAGTTTTCCTTCTTCCTTCCTCATTCATTCCATAGAAGCTTCCACAATAGGACCTGTGCTCCCTTGGAAATGGCTGATTGGGCTCGAGAGTGGGGGCTCCTGACCCAACCTGGGATCCCTGAGAATTCAGTCTTGGGCCTGAGAGAAGCTGTCATTCTCTTTCTGGGAGCTTGGAGTGTGACATGTATTTGGGAAGCTGTTGGTAATTACGTTGCCTGAAGAATCCAGGGGATGGGAGGGAATGTAGGGAGAGAGAGAGAGAGAGAAAGGGAAGACATTGCACAGAATGGGGCAGAAGAGAGAGAGGGAGCATTCAAGCCTGGCTCTTATAATACCTTAGACTCAGCTCAGCAATCCCAGAGACACCCTAGCTTTGGTTTGGTTTTCATTTTTTGTTTTGACAAAAACACATTACTGTAGGTAATCTTAGGTAGCTTTAAATTTAGTTTCTGTTATTTCCAATTGAGAAACTCTGTCCATTAAAGCACAAATCCCAACCATATCACCCAGTTTCCAATTCTGTATTCCTTCCATCTCTGTATGTCTCCAGGCCTGTGCTCATGCTGCACCCCACCCCCCGGACTGGACCACTCCCTACCGGGGTGCCGCCAGGCCAGGCTCCTTCCTCCTCTGTGAAGTCCTTGCCTGCTGCCCTGCGTGGGCCATGGCAGGTGGTGACATATGCTGGTTAAGGGCACAAAGCTGGAGCCAAAGAGACTCCAGCCTTGAACCCTGCCTCTACTCTAATGGCAGAACCCAGGGCTGGTGCCATAAATAAGAAGAATGTTTCTGAGTTTCCCCAGCTGCAGACAAAAAATGGAACTACTAGGGCACCTGGGTGGCCAGGGGGTTAAGCCTCTGCCTTCGGCTCACGTCATGATCCCAGGGACCTGGGATCGAGCCCCGCATTGGGCTCTCTGCTCAGCAGCGAGCCTGCTTCCCCCTCTCTCTCTGCCTGCCTCTATGCCTACTTGTGATTTTTCTCTCTATCAAATAAATAAATAAAATTTTCTCTAATTTCCCTTTCTGTATTTTCATTGTTAGTGTATAAGAAAGCCACTGATTTCTGTACATTGACTTTGTATCCTGCCACGTTACTGAATTGCTTTATGAGTTCTAGTAGTTTGGGGGTGGAGTCATTTGGGTTTTCTATATAAAGTATCATGTCATCTGCGAAGAGAGAGAGTTTGACTTCTTCCTTGCCAATTTGGATACCTTTTATTTCTCTTTGTTGTCTGATTGCTGTTGCTAGGATTTCTAATACTGTGTTGAACAAGAGTGGTGAGAGTGGGCATCCTTGTCGTGTTCCTGATCTCAACAGGAAGGCTGTAAGCTTCTTCCCATTGAGGATGATGTTTGCTGTGGATCTTTCATGGTTAGATTTTATGAAGTTCAGGAATGTTCCCTCTATCCCTATACTTTGAAGTGTTTTAATCAGGAACGGATGCTGGATTTTGTCAAATACAGAAAGGGAAATTAGAGAATCGATTCCATTTACTATAGCACCAAGAACCATAAGATACCTGGGAATAAACCTAACCAAAGAGGTAAAGGATCTGTACTCGAGAAACTACAGAACACTCATGAAAGAAATTGAAGAAGACGTAAAAAGATGGAAGACCATTCCATGTTCTTGGATC
>PISX010022238.1:0-32088 GCA_004024625.1 Mellivora capensis | reverse complement strand
TTATATGTATTTATATTTATACAACATTTATATGTTGCAGCCAGTGGCAAAATATATCAAATATATATATTACCATATATAGTTTATATATTATATATATTATATCTATAATCTATATATATCATATATAGACTATATGTCATATATAGATTATCATATAATATGAATATATCATATATATCATAATCTGATATATATTATATATATCATATATACATACATATATATATAAAATCTCCAGATATGTATATATATCTCCAAGAGGCTGAGAGCCCATTATAGTAGAACTCTGGCTGAGTTGGGGGTGGGGAATCCAAGTATCAGAGTATCAGTCCAGTGAAATGGAATAGATATAGATTTTAGAATTCCTTCCAACATAGAGATACTAGGATTCTATGTAATCTTACTGACCCTCCTGTAAATGAAAATTATAGTAATGCCTCCCCCACAGGTAGTGGTGTTTATTGCAGTGTCTGGAAAATTTAAAGGGCCAAAATTTAAAGGGTTATTATTTTCATTGAATGATGACTTAGAGTCTTTGTACAGTCACACACTATGTGAAAGAGATCCCAAACCTGGGGATTGCCACTACGAGTACACTGGCCATGCAGTGCACCAAGACTCCAAGAGAACTGAAGATATTATGGAGTGTTTTTATGTGAGGAGAAAGAAAGGTGAGCATTTAAGAACATTTGGGCAGAAAGCAGTAAATGGAATACCTTAAGAGGAAGCAGTCGAATGATACAAATGGTTAGAGCTGCAAGCAATGATTGAACACTACCAGATACATAAATGTCCCATATAATTCTCACAGCAATCCTGCAAGATCAGTATTCCTGTACCCTTTTTACAGATAGAGCCATGGTGGCTGAGAGAAGTCAGTGACTTCTTCAAGGTTACAAAGTCAATGAAGAAGTGAGAAGTCATATCTGGAGTCGTCTGGCTCCCAGGCTTCTTAATCTGATGCATGTCACCTGTGTGAGGGCATGAGCCATCAGTGAGCATGACCGGTGTGGGAGGAGAATAGAAACTTCTCTGCCTGGAATAGCTGCCCTTGCCTGCACATACTGAAGATAAAAACGTGTGGAAGGAGTTGATTGAGCACCTTTGGTGTCAGGTTCAGGAATTCAGCAAGATTCTGATAGAAAATGAAGAGCTGTTGAGGGCTGTGAGCAAGACGGTATGTGAAATGGTCAGAGCACAGGTTCTGCAGATAGCCTGTACAGGTTCAAGTCCCAGCTTTGCCTCCTGCCAGGCATGCTGAGCAGAGGGAACATTAGAGAGGAGAAAGATTGAAGCAACATGGACAGAGCACAGCTCACATCATGTTTACCTGCCCTTGTTCCTCAGAAGGAAGAGCCAGGGACCAATGAACTTTAGAGAATTGGTGTTAGGAAATGTGCCTTAGCAGGTACAAAACTTGCTGTTTGGACAAACAGAAAGAACAAAGAACAAAGCACTCTGATGAACTAGACTGATAAGCCCTTGATTAGAGTAAGAGGAAGAGAACAAGGGAAAACCACCACCTTGATGTTGTAGCCGGTGGCAAAAATGCAAAGCAAAACAAACCTGTCGGTTGCCTCCATTTATAGTGATTTTCCATGAATGCTACTCAATCTTTTTCATCAAATTCAGGTTCTACAGCTATAAAACAGCTGCTGAGTAGCTGAGACCTGCACTGACACTAGAATGAAAAGGCTGGGATTTGCAACACGGGTTCTACTGCTCTCTGGTCATGATGTCCTTCCAAAGTAGAGCACCTTCCGAATGTAAGCTATCCTCAGTAAAGTGGGGTAAACAACATGTGACTTAATGCTGGTGCAAAAGTTGCATTACATGGAGGATGGAAAGGCACTTTTTGACTCATGGTAGGATATGAAGAATGATTACCATTATGGTGGTAACAACCTCAGTATAAGCAACATCACTCCTGCATCAGTTAGGTTTTTCATGTACCTTAACTACACATAGGAAACAGAGAGATAAATAATTGATGTGACTGTATATACGTTTCCCTAAGAATAGAATTGGAGAAAGCAGATCTTTTGGATTTTCAAAATGTGGCTCCCAACTAGCAGTACCAACATCAACATCACCTGGCAACTTGTTAAAAAGGCAAATTTGGGGTGATACCCTTGGACTACAAAATCAGAAACTCTGGGGATTGGAATCAGTGTCCATTTTAATAACTTTGATAACCATTGACTTAGAGAGAAGAGAGATGTGATTATCTGGCATGACAGAACAACTGACTACATGATCAAAAATATCCCCTATGAGGAAGAAACTGGGGTTTTGCTGATGAACTCAAATTAAGTGATCTAAAAAGCTAGAAGGTTGAATGATATTCCATTGTATATATGTACCATTTCTTCTTTATCCATCAGAAAGGATGAATACCCACCATTTAGTTTGACATGGCTGGACTTGGAGGGGATTATGCTAAGTGAAGTAAATCAAGCAGAGAAAGACAATTATCATATGGTTTCACTCATATGAAGAACGTAAGTAAGCAATAGCATGGAGGACTATAGGGGAAGGGAGGGAAATCTAAGGGGGAAGAAACCAGAGAGGGAGATGAGCCATGAGAGACTATGGACCC
The DNA here is from genome assembly GCA_004024625.1 of Mellivora capensis. Classification (NCBI taxonomy): domain Eukaryota; kingdom Metazoa; phylum Chordata; class Mammalia; order Carnivora; family Mustelidae; genus Mellivora; species Mellivora capensis. The sequence continues at coordinate 29,486 of PISX010022238.1, read as the reverse complement.
CAGGAAACAAACTGAGAGTATCAGAGGGAAGGGTATAACAGGGTGATGGGTATTAAGGAAGGCATGTGTTATGATGAGCACTGGGTGTTTTACATAACTAATGAATCATTGAACACTGCCTCAAAAACAAATGATGTACTATACAGTGGCTTACTGAATATAATAAAAAAATAAAAAACAATAAAAGTTAATCATTAGCTTTTCAAAAAAATAAAAAGCTAGAAGTTATCAATATATAATCAAGGTATAATAAAAAGCTGGTTTTATTATAATGTCATCTTTGCTCTCTGCAGTGGGTTGAAGTGTCCCTCTAAAGTTCATGTCTACCTAGAACCTGTGAATGTGACCTCATTTGGAAATAGGATCTTTGAGAATGTAATTAACTTGAGGTCATACAGGAATAGGGCAGGCCCCAGGGTCAATTGCTGGTGTCCTTACAAGGAGAGGGAGATTTGAAGACAGAGAGACCCAGACATGGGGGAAAATGTCATATGAAGACTGAGGCTGGACTGATACATCTACAAGCCAAAGAACAAAGGATTGCTGGCCACCACCAGAATCTGTGAGAGAGGCATAGAATAGATTCTCCCTCTGGATGACCCTTGATTTCAAACTTCTGGTCTCCCAAATAGTGAGAAAATATATTTCTGTTGTTTTAAGCCACCAAGTTTGTGGTACTTTGTGATGACAGCCCAAGAAAAGGATCCCCTTTAAAAGCATTTAAACATTTTTCAGTGTTTAACATTCTGGAACCACTCCAATTTTCCCCAGTTTCTCACAGTCTTGATAATTCTTCTCTTCTAAGTGTAGATTTCTTTTTCCATATGTCATATTGTCTCCGACTATGGCCCAAGCTTTTATTTCTTGCCAAACCCTATTTCTGAGGTGTCAGATATTCAGATTCAGATATTTAAGCAAAACCTGGAGACAGTGTGTAGAATAGTGGGTAAGTCATAGACTTTGGGATGGGTTTACAGCTAGTATGGCCTTGGGTAAGGGGGGTTATCGAATCACCTGGACCCTCAGTTTCTTCCTTTATGAAATGGGTGTAGGAGGTGGGGAATTAATACCATCCTTATTATAGTGTTCTGGGACTCAATGGTTAATAACTGTCAAGCACATAGCAAAGATCCTGGCATATAGAATATGTAACAAATATTAGGTCTTAATATTTTTTGGTAAGCACTTAACTCCATTTGAATATCTCACATTAACACATTACTCTCATGCCCTAAAACTGGTCTTCCCTAGTGATTCCAATCTAGGTATCTGACATCCTTGTTCACCTGGTTGCTTAAGTCAAATATGTAGGAATTGTCTTTTACATTACCATTTCTCTTAACCCTTACCCATTGCCATGTAGTCCTGTGGTTTATATGTCTTGCAGGTATAATTAAGATCCATGTACTGCTCTCTATCTCTATAACTTTCCTCTAAGTACTCTTGCTTTTCATTTGGACCATAACACTGACACCTTACCCGGTATCTCTGTCTCACCCTTGTCCTAAATGAATCCATTTTCCACAGTGCAGAGATAAATCTTAAAGAGAAAAACCCAAGTCTGATAATGTTACCCTACAAATATTTGTTGATTGAGTGAAGGGAGTTTTCCTTAGTACTCTGAAGCCTCCATGAAAGAAGAAACTGGCTTTTCCCACTATTGTATTCTGCCATCTATTATTCAGGTTTAGTAGCCCCAAATAGATATTTGTTTAATGAGTTGATGAATGAACAAAGCAAAAACATCAGCAAGAGTGGAAAAGGGGCTAAGGCTTCATTCTTCTAGTTAATAGCATGTCTCCCCTGCTTTCCAAACCACAACTGGTAGGAGAGAGAAAGGACTGCCCTAGCATTCTGGTGCTGCAGGGAAGAACCTGCACCCTGCCTCCCCCAATACTCACAGCCTCATCACCAATGCCTTGGGGGCCATAATGCCTTGGTCTTCATCTGCATCAGACACTTAAGAAACCCAAGGTACTCAGATCATTATTTCTACCCCAAACATTTCCCCAACACAGCTCGATATACAATCTGATCAGTCCACTCTTCACTTTCTCCCTAATTCTCAGATTCTCCCACTGTGCTTTCTGCAATTCCAGTTCAGTCATCAGCAATACCTCTTATATCCTTATCTTCTTTGTAAATTCTGTTACACTTTTTTTTGCTCTAACAGAAACACAGATACTCCTCGGAATCCTGTCTCCCCATAAAGCCCTTTAAATTTGTAATATTTGCCCTCCCTAACCCTTAACCTGAAGGTAGGATAAACGTCTTCCTGTTTCCTCCTTACAGCATACAGACTCTTCTCTCTCCTTCCTCTTGAAATGCTACCTTAAAGTTTATGTCATCTATCTATACCATCTATTACCCCTCCTTATTACAAGCACCTTTGGACCCATGAGCCATGCCTGCCCCATCCCCCTTATTCTCTACTGTTTGCAACTCTAACTCATCCTTATAATCTCAATTACTATTCATATCATATACCGGTGATCCCAATATCAGTGCGGATAATCCTTCCAGGAATCTGGTTTCTTATTTCTTTCACTGCCCCTTTATCCTTCCCAGATCTTGGCATTAAAATAACCATGAAATCTGTAATCTGTTTCAAGCATCCCACTTTCCCCCTGCCACATTCTGTTTTATCGAATTGTCTATTCCAAGATGTTGACTCCAAAAAGTTTGGACTGCACAGTGACCTATAATCTCTTGATATCTTTACCTGTTGAACTGGGAATGTAAATGAAAGGAGGAGACAATTTTATCCCCCTCAGCACCCCCAAAACTTCTATCTTTATGTATCTGCACTATATACTTACTCCCAGTTAGTGTGAATGAAAGTCTATGTTTGTGTCCAGGGGACAGTTGCTGCACTTTTTCACCAGAACTATCCCCTCTTGTCCTACTCAAGGACGTCACCCCAGCAAGCATCCTTTATCTCTCCTCCACAAATGTTTTTATTAGCAAATGAAGCTAGTGTATAATTCCTCCCATCTTCAAAACTCCTCTGCATGCCGCATTTCTTCCCAGTTAATGCTGCATTTCCCACTACCCTTTTTTAACAAAACTCTTCAAAAGAGATACTTGTTCTCATTGTCCTTACATTTGCCTTCTGTTCTCTTATGAACCGCTCATTCAGGTTCATATCCCTACTACTTCATACAAATGTCTCTTGTTAATGTCACCAAAGACCTGCCTGTTACAAATCTCATTCCTGATCTTACTTAACCTATTAACATTTGGCCAACTGACTACTTCCTCTGGATTCAAATGGTTTTCTCATTTTTTTCAGGATACTGTTCTCATATTTTCCACTGGTTCCATCTCCATCTCCTCTGTATTTTGCTTCTCACTCCCTAACCATGAAACCCTCAGAATTCCCCAGGAATCAGTTCTTGAATACCATCTTTCTTCAGTCATATTCATTGCCCTGCAGATCCATGGCCTTGAAACCATGTATACGTTGACAACTTCCAAAGTAATACCAGGTTTAGGTATCCTCTGTAAATGCCACAAAACTATATTCAACTACTAGTTTGACATCCCCACATGAGTGTCTGAAAGTTTTACCAAAAGAAACTCCCAATTTCTTCCAACACCAACATGCACCTCTGCATTCTTCTCTACCTCGATCTCTCCTTTAGACAAAAACCTCCCAACTCCTTTCTTTTGTTCATTCCCCATGTATAATCTACTATCAAATTCTGTTGGTTCTGTCTTCAGAATATGTCCAGAACCCACATACTTCTCACCATCTCTAGCACTACCACTCTTTTTTATTGAACTTTATTTTATTTTTCAGTGTTCTAAGATTCATTGTTAGCACTATCACTCTTGTTCAAGGCACCATTATCTATTATTTGGAGGAGGAGTTTGTGTCACTTTTTTTTTTTCCCTCAGAATATTCAGTCTCTTTAAGACTTGGATTTTAGCTTCTAGATACTGGTCACTAGTCCAGTTTTGGTTTTCTTTTTCTTCTTTTCTTCCCCTGCTCCTCCCCCACCCATTCTCTCCCTCTCCCTCTCCCTCTCAGACTGGATTATGCTTGATAAACCATCCTTCTCTTATTAGAATTTAGATGATACAGAGAAGAAGAGCAAATGGAGAAATCTCATTAAGCCTTTTGGAAATCTTCATGAATGTCATATCATTGTCACTACTCTGCTTCCTGGATTCTTTGTTTATTCCTTGGCACACCAACTCACTTCATAAGTTTAATGGGAATTAAGTTTTTAAAAGTTTCATGGATAAATACCATTTGATTTCACACATATGTAGAATTTAAGAAAAAAAATGAACAAAGAAAAAAAAGACAAGAAAACAGGCCCTTAAAATTACAAAGAACAGACTGGTGGTTGCTAGAGTGGAGGTGGGTGGGGGGATGGGTGAAATAGTTGAAGGGGACTAAAAGTGCACTTACTGTGATGACCACTGAATAATGTACAGAATTGTTGAATAATTATACTGTGCATCTAAAACTAACACTGTTAATTATACTTGATTTTAAAAATTGTCTTATTGTGAAAATTTCAAACATGCATATTCGGGAGAGAACAATATCACAACCCTCATGTACCATGCACATCTAGCTCCTGGGATCCTTGTCCCTTTTCCCTTTATTGCTCTATGATCAATGACTTTTTATTTTCTTCATATGAGGATAGAACCAGTATGAACCCTGGAACTTTGTTGCTTTGAGTTCTGGAATATTGTTTTAAAGAATATATATAAGATCAAAAGCTTCTGCACAGCAAAGGAAACAGTCAACAAAACAAAGAGGCAACCCAAGGAATGGGAGATGATATTTGCAAATGACACTTCAGACAAAGGGCTGATATCCAGGATCTAGAAAGAACTCCTCAAACTCAACACACACAAAACAGATAATCATGTCCAAAAATGGGCAGAAGACATGAACAGACACTTTTCCAATGAAGGCATACAAATGGCTAACAGACACATGAAAAAATGTTCATCATCACTAGCCATCATGGAGATTCCAATCAAAACCACATTGAGATACCACCTTACACCAGTTAGAATGGCCAAAATTAACAGGACAGTAAATAATGTGTGTTGGAGAGGATGTGGAGAAAGGGAGACCCTCTTACACTGTTGGTGGGAATGCAAGTTGGTACAGCCACTTTGGAAAACAGTGTGGAGATTCCTTAAGAAGTTAAAAATAGATCTTCCCTATGAACTTGCAACTGCACTACTCGGTATTTACCCCAAAGATACAGATGTAGTGAAAAGAAGGGCCATCTGTACCCCAATGTTTATAGCAGCAATGGCCATGGTTGCCAAACTGTGTAAAGAACCAAGATGCCCTTCAGTGGACAAATGGATAAGGAAGATGTTGTCCATATATACTATGGAGTATTATGCCTCCATCAGAAAGGATGAATACCCAACTTTTGTATCAACATGGACAGGACTGGAAGCAATTATGCTGAGTGAAATAAATCAAGAAGAGGGAGTCAAATATCATATTTGTGATTTGATATTATTTGTGGAGCACACAGAGGACATGGGGTGATGGAGAGAAGAAGGAAGTTGGGGGAAATGGGAAGAAGAAATGAACCACAAGAGACTGTGGATTCTGAAAAACAATCCAAGGGTTTTGAAGGGGCGGTAGGTAGGAGGTTGGGTGAGCCTGGTGGTGGGTATTATGGAGGATACGTATTACATGGAGCACTGGGTGTGGTACATAAACAATGGATTCTGTTACACTGAAAAGAAATTTTAAAAAAGAATATATATATATGTGACACTGTGGTGTGAAAGCAAATGCTTTCGATATGCAGAGAGCTGACTTTGTTAACAGACAGAAAACAAGCTAAAAAAGGTCTTATGACTTCCACGGAGGCAGAAGTTGAAGGCTGCTCCTGGAGCAAATTACAGAGTGTCATGGGAACGTTGATCAGATGCAGGGAAGCTCTCACAATCAGGAAGGAGATGGCCCCTCTGGTGGTGGATGGGCTTAGGCACATAAAAAAAGGCAAACAAAAGGGCACAGCAATACTGACTTACAGCTTTGTATTTGGTGTGAACATCACACTGGAGGATATTGAAAGCTGATACCATTTGGGAGAACTTGACATCAGAACTTAGTTACCTCCATTATTGTGCAAAGTCCTGGAAGTCTGCAAATCCTTCAGAGAAACCCTATAATCAGCATGAAGCTACTGTCCACTGTGGTGCAAAAGTAGTTTGGATGACAGAGGATGGAATTATGCCTCTTACACACTATTGCCCCATGCAGAGAAAGCCATGTGTGTAATTATTGCCACCAACCTCCACAGCCCTGGATCTCAAGACAGAAGGCCATGGCAGCATCTGCTAAAAAGCAGAGGTTGCCAGCCTGATGGCTGGGGACTGAAGAAGATCATCCACTGAGGCAACCTGCAGAGAAAGACAGGGTGGGAACCAAATAGTCCTCCCTGACAATGCAAGACTACCCAGCATTCTTTCTCTGTGCAAGTGTCCTTTGGGACACAGAAGTAGAGTACTGAGGAAATCCCCAAAGAAACACATGCACCTAAAGAGGTCTAAGGTTACCTGAAAGAGACTGAAATCACAACCTCCCCCAGAAGCCTACAAGCTCTTCAAAGATCAATGCAAGGTTTTATCCATTTCCATGTCCCAAGCGGCAAGTACAAAACATTGTACTGAAGAGTATCTCTATAGAGGACCACCACATATTGAATGGACAGACTAAATCACATCATCAGTGTCCACAGGCTTGCAATGGACTGGACAGTTACGGCTGAACTCAGAGGAAATGACAAAGGGAGAAAGACTTGTTTTCAAAACAAATCTCATGAATGTAGAGATGAGAGTCTCTTTCAGATCTTTTACTTTGGATGAGAGACCAAATTCAATTTAATGTAAAATCATTACAAAAATTTTATAGACATAAACAATGTTCAGTACAAAAAAATTATAGAACAAGAAAGAAAAAAGAAGAAGTCCCAATTTTAAAAGGAAGAGGAAGTAGAGGAGGAAAACACAAACCAAAGCCAATCTTGAGCTGTATTAATAAAAACAGAGTACATAAGTTGAGGTAGTTGATAGGACCACTAGACCTCCCACTTGCGAGTTAGCATTCAGAATATGGGGCTGGCTCTGGGCACCCTATAAGGGAGTAAATTAATAACATGTGTGCATATAACCTGTTCTGGCCTCTTGGAGGATGAGACTAGCTGGAGGACAGCCCAGTTGTCTCAGCTGTGAAAATCCTAAACTAGCCAATTGACCTTGGACATGTGAGTGAGTCCAAACAAGATCAGCAGAGATGTCTACCCAATCCGTGGTTGACCATATCCATGAGTGAGCCCAGCTGAGACCAGAAAAATGGCCCAGCTGATCTATAGACTTACGAGCATTATGAATGCTTATTGTTTTAAGCATTGCCTTTTGAAATGGTTTGTTAAACAGTAATTTCTAATATTCCACTTGAGTCAAGGGGACCTATCTCCTGTTGTGTGAACTTAAATTGTTGATACTATATGTATTTATGTATTAATTGGGAGGACCCAGTGTTATAATTTACATTAAGTACTTTTCATAGTGTCCAAAACATAGTTAGCACTCAACAAATTTTTGTCTTTTATTAGTATTTTCATGAGTGAGCTGGAGAAAAATACCAGTGAGGAAATAAAGACATTGCTTGAGAATAAATTCCATGACAAGCATTCTTTCACTCATCAAAAAGGTAAAATAGTTCTTTTCTTTTCTTTTTCTTTCTTTTTTTTTTTTTTTTGATTGATACATTTATTTTGAGAGAAGTCGCTTCCTTTACACTTGTGTGTACTGGGTACATGTCCTAACAGACACAAAGAACTATAGATGATGATAACTTCTCACCTCCTTCTTTATGACAAATGTGCATGTCCTGTGTTTTGTAGGTTCCCTCATGAAGACTCTTTCTCTGTCTGAAATATGGTGGGTATCAAAACTTAAAACTAGTCATGGCCAAGAAAATAACATATTCTTGGAACCTTGAGCTCTTCCTAAGTGGACGAAGAACAGAATGAACAAGGAAGGTCATTTTATAAGAATAGGGTACAACAAAAGAAGAGGTTGAACATCATACTTTCCAACAAACTTTAGAAAAAAATCCTCCCCAGAGAACTTTATGTGTTATCTCATTCATAAATTGCAGAATCCAAAGCATAACATAAGGTCTCTTTTTTTGGATGGGTAAAGGTGTCGCAAATCAAACAAATAATTGATTCAACTTAGCAATACAAGGGACAGGTTTAAATGTTGGCCCTCTAGTCCAGTCACCCATTTTATTTCTGAATCTTTCTAAATGTCTTCTACAATCATGACCAAAGACTTATGCTGTTGAAAGTTTCACTACTTCATAAAATAGCCTATTTCATTAATTTTGACTTACAAGGATTCAGGGGCACTTATTTCATTTGGGAGGTTATCCCTGTATGTACATACAGTAGGGACAAGGAGAACTGACATTTGGAACTGAAAGGAAAATGAATATAGGGTATGTTTTTAAATAAATTACTGCTTTAGATTCCTGGGGCTTAATCCAGAAACTCTAGGAATCTCAGAATTATCTAACTGGAGGAATGAGGTAGCTGGGGTATTTATCCACCAGATTACACAATTACTGCTTTTATCTACTACTGAGAGGAGTTAATTGCCATGCAAGGGATAGGCTAGAATTGCAGGATAATCTTCAGCCTTTTTAGCAAAGGAGAATGGTACCGGCAGTTGGTTCAGTTGGTGTGCACAGACATCATAAGAGCTGAGGAGATATGAGTAGGGCTCCAGAAAAGTGTGCCTCAAGTTGTAAAAGTCTATTCCTCACCACAAAAGTTGTCTGCCACTTTTGCCTTCCCAGGATCTCCCACCCCTCTTCTCTTGTTAACCCTTCCTTGAGAAAATGTTCCCTTCCCTTGTGTCAGTCCACATAATTTGGAAGGAGTTGATGTTAGCTTTCCACAGCTCACCACCTAGCTCCAGAGTCAACACATTATCCAGTCCTGGCTAGTAACTGTAAAGCATCAGTATGAGATGCAACTGGTTCGGAAATGGATACATAACGGAAGCCAGCTTACTCAGACCAACTCCTGGGATTTTTCTAGAGCAAATTTGAAAGGGCAGATATGCTTTCTGCTAGGTTGCCAGACTAATAGGTTGTAAAGCTAGATATTTTTGTGGCCATCTCTGTTCAACTCTGAGAATGAAGCCAACAAAAGAAAACATATTCCTGTTTACATTGTGTGAGCATCCATAACGGGCTAGGTCTGATTGTCCCTGGACTTTTGACTTTGCTCAGTTTGAATTGGAACATGCCTGACACACTTAATTGAAATCTCCATCCGCATTGTACTTTGTTCTCATTTTCCTGGGACTCCTCAGCAGGGACATTCCCCTCTCGCCTCCAAATGCCATCCACTCAGAAAGATCAAGAGAGTCATGCTTTATATGCAGAATAGGCATGTGTAGGGATTCAAAGGAAGGGTTTTGGATTCTGACAGACCCAGATTCAAAACTTGGCTCAGGCATTTGCCAGTTGTGTAGCCTAGAGTAAGATATTTAAACACTGTAAGCCTTATTTTTATCATCCATAAAATGGAAAGAATGAGGCACAGCCTACTGTGCAAAGCACTTGAGAGATAAAACTTGGAATTTGGTTAGCAATATGATTTCTGACTAATAAAATGGCCAAGGAATTTGGTAGCATTTGAAGAAAAAAATTGCAAAATTGGAAACAAGTTTTTATTTTAAGGTTGATAATCTAATGACATAGGTATTTGTCTGGCATAGAGCAGGAAGTCTTTAAAGGTAGCAGCAATCATATCTTTACCCTGAGTCTTCTCTTCTCCAGGGCGAAAGTCTCGGCCATTTCTAAGCATACATAGTTCATACTTTTCCAATGTAATCTCACTAAAGTCATGATAATGAAGTACAATATTTGAAATTATAAGTGTCAGTCAGAACTAATAAGGGATGTATATTGGCTAAGTGGAATATGACATGATTTGGGGTTCCCAGTCCTATCATTTACCACTTTTATCTGAGTATAGTCCAGGTCAAAAATATATCTACTTGAAACCTTGCCTGGAAGGCATAACAATGGCTTGCTCCATGGGGAATGCTGTCTTCATTTTTCTTAAAGCAGAGATTGTTTTTAGGTCTGCAATCTCAGTGAGGGTACAGGTTTGACTTTGCAGGCTGCTGGTACTCACTACTCTTCTCTAACTGTAGGGCACTGTTGAGAAGATGTGGTGGTAGAGACCCCGGCAAACAAAGGCTTAGGAAATTGACATGGCCTGGACCAAATCACAGAGTGACACCATGGAGTGATGATGCTCATGATGCTCAGGGGTTGAACTTTCACCCCAAAGCAGTGTGTAGAGTGCTTTTCCAAGTTCGTGATCTATGGCACTTCCTGAGCCAGAAAGTACACTCAGGCAGGCATCCCCTCTGAACTGTACCTCCCATCCTTAAACCACTGCTAAAATGTTGCTTGCAAATTCTTACTACATCAAAAATTTGTAGTCAGGGACTTCCTATTATCTTATCTGTGCTTGAGTTTCCTGAGAAACACTCTGGGATGGAGATTTGTGTGCAGGAAGCTTACTGGGTAGTGTCCACGGGAACACCATCTGGGGAGCTGAGGGGAAGCAGGATGGCAGAGGAAGAAACTGAACTGCAGTGTACATTCAATGGAAGACCCATCCCATCCCAAGGGGGCCTTGGAGCGGGAATGGTCCTGCAGATATTTCCAGAATTGAAGCAAGCAAGGAGGTCTTGCCTTTGTAACTTCGTTCGCGTCAACCAGGTATGGACAGGGCTGACTTCAGAGAGAGGGTATAAAAATATTCATCAAAAGGGCCAAGTAGTTACCTTTAAAGATGGCAATTCCTATCAGCAACCAACATCCCTTGCACCTGGGAAAATGAGTGCCTTGGCTCTGGGTGACATTCTATAACATCCACAGAAATCTGTTCAGAGAAGTTTAAATGTGCATTTGGCATTTGGCTTGATTTGAACCAAAAAAATAAATCTGAAAATACGAAACTAGGGCTACACCTTAGAAGTAAGGGAAGTATATGGCCCTTATTTTCACTCCATCTGTATCTTTGAGGTAAATACCCAGTAGTGCAATTGCAGGGTCATAAGGTAGCTCTATTTTTAAATTTTTTGAGGAATCTCCACACTGTTTTCCAAAGTTGTACATAAACAGTGAATCTTGGAACACTGCATCAAAAACAAATGATGTATTTTATGTTGACTAACATAACACAGTAAAAATTAAAAAAAAAAAAAGAATAAGTAAGGGAAGCAGTGTGATGGTGGAGAACTGGCTTGGGATTTAGAGTTATACAGACCTGGGATTCTATTTTGAATACTTTATTCTTGGTGTGATCTTGGCACAATCCCTCTAAATCACATAGCCTCTTGGAATGGCAGGTATTTCTGTTTTGTTTTGTTTTGTTTTTACTTATAAAATGAGGATCCTGGTAACCCTACCAGTTTCATGGTATATTTGGAATGATATGATAAGACACCTGAAGTATCAAGAAGTGGCTGGCATACTGAAGCACTCCACAATTAGCAGCTTCTTCCGCCTTGAAGATGCTGAACGGTTTGTCGGAATGTCACTCTTTATCCAAACCTTGTAGAAAAGAATGCACCAGAATGTTTGAATAGTTCACAGCTGATCGAATGCAGGGGAATACAGGCAAAAAAAATGGGGAAATAAATGTTGAGATGCAAGCAAACACGGAATGCATCAGGAACCCCTGGATACAGTCTTGAGGAATCATGAACTTCCTGGAAGAGGAAGAAATTGACGTACGTTCTGAATCATAAAGAGGGTAAAGGTGATGATGGGGTGGTGAGGACAAGAATTCAAGGAGGGGGCTCTCAAGGCCAAAATCACAGAGGCAACTGAGACCATAGCACATCTGAACATCTGTTGGGGTAACAGTCCATTTGGAGCATAATCTGGGAGGGAGTGGGCAGCAGAAAGAGAAGCCTTCATTTCAATATGCTTGGTAATGGCGGCTCTGCATTTATCACTGTGTCTTTCGACTCACTTGTTTCAAATTCATGAAGTATTAAAGGAAAGAAGTGGCTGAAAGAGTTCATGGCTGTGTTTAAAAAAAGTCAAACAGATGGAGCTGAAAACCATCAGCATGGGGCCCACTGCTACAGCTTGTTAACAAACAGCTCTGGATTTCAGGCTTATTGGTCCAGTTAGGCAGGTTCTCTTTTAGGCCAATTTTGATAAGTAGCCGTGTTTCCTTTGGATGTTTGGAGAAATTATCCTTTTGAACTAGATGGTCAAGTGGAACTAAGCTCGAAACAGTGTTGTAAGTTCAATATGAGCCCAGGACATTCACAATATCCTTAGTATGGGTAGCTATGTATAGTGAGATGGGTCATACACACACACACACACACACACACACACACACGTGTATGTGTGTGTATATGTGTGTGTGTGTGTGTGTGTATATATATATATATAGCTATAAGGCTAGTCTCTGAGGTCAGACCCCATCCTCCATTCTCCCAGATCTGAAGGATTGGCTGGGGAGCAAAGAGCCTCGTGGCCTGTCTACGACTTGATTTCCACCGTAAACTTTGTTTTCATTCTCTGTGAAAGGGTACTTTATACTCTGAACTTTATGAAAGTTGAAAAAAATCCATTTGCAGATGAAATTTTTCAAGTTTGGACTCAGCCCAAGTGGGATTAAAAAAAATTGGCAAGAGAAAGTGTAATATTCCAGGAGGCTTTTAGAAATGCAGAATGTTGACCAAAAAATAATTAAAACTTAGAGAGCGCCTGGCTTGTAGACTTCAGTGGGGGTGGTGGGCTCACTTATACACATTCTTTGTCCAGTTCCACTACCACATTTCCTGAAATACCACGATAGGCATACATAGGACTTTATGCTTTCGAAGCTCCTTTCCCTTATTAACTCAGATTTTATTGTATTATCATTGTGAGGTAAGAAATGCCAAGAGATGAAGAAATTGAGGCACCAGTAGGTAGGTAAAATAACTTGCCTAATACTGATAATGGCTAATCTTTTGTGGGAAGAGTATAGTCTTTAGAGATGAGACATGGCAGGGGTCCACAGACAGTGCTACTGTTGGATGAGGTGGGATTGAAACCTTGCATACTTACAAACTCTGAGCTTTGCCTTATGTATCTTTAAAATGGGATAGTAATATCACATGGAGTGATGTAAGGATCAAATGAGATGGTAGTGGAAATATCCCTTGTAAATTACAGCGTCACTTAAATTATCAGTGATGTTCAAAGAAATTAAACATCTAGTTAGGAATGTAAATGGGAATTCAACCCATGTCTCCTAACTCCTGGGTCAGCATTTTTATTTCCAATGGACAATCATGATCAACTTCCAATTACTATCACCAGTTTATATAGGAACCATTCAGTTCAGACTTCCTCCAAGTTTTAAATAGATTACAGTGTCTATTTTAGATTTCTCTCTTAACTCCCCAATCATCAAGTGGAGTTGAATGTGATTTATATGGAATGTGCTGTGTTTTTCTCACATCAATTCACACTGCTTACTGAGGAATGACCCATTATGTAATTTGAACTGACATTGTTCAATGTTCATGAACTGCATTGCTCTTAGTTAGAGAATACAACCTATATAGAAAGACATCACCCAAGTCCTCAAGTACACTGCGTTCTCAAAGACATCAAAAGCCAGACACACCTGCTACTCTAGACATCTGCCAAATCATGTCTGCCTTTAAAGCTATAACAAATGAAGCCAACCAAACCCCCCAAACCAAAAATCAAAACAGTAACCAACCATGCACAGAAAAACCTGAAGTTCCCCAGATGTACCCTATCAAGAAACTGAGCACACAAATATGAGGAACTTCCTATAAATAGATGCTAGCTCTTTATCATTGCCTGTCTCTGATACACAGATTTTAAACATAATAGTATTACGTATATCTCTGTTTCCTATCTTCTCCAGTAGACTGTGAAGACTGAGACAGGTGTTTCAGTAATTCCTGTGCCACACCAGTGCTCAGGTTGTGTTGAGGAAACAACACCTAGTAAGCCCATATTCAGTGCCAGGTGCTGTACTAAATAGATCATATTGATTATCTCCTTCATTCTTTGAAATAATCCTTAGGTGGTAGGCATTAGCATCATTCCCATTGACAGGCAGAGGAGCAGGATGGAGAAGGGTAAAATAATTTGCTCAAGGTTCCATGTTCAGTAAATGATATAGAAACAATTCATATTGGGGTCTGTTTCCTATTATACCTCTTTGCCTTTCACCTACTTAGTGGCTGATAAATAGTAAGTGCTCATGGGCACAACTTGAGTTGTCATATTACCATGCCTGAAATTATGCTTGTATAAGATGCAGCATCATGGGTAGAAACAGACTCCATGATAGAATTCTATAATGGCTAATGCTTAGATGCCAGATCTTGGATCTCGATCATAATAGTTTTATACCTTCCACCCATGCAGACAGAGACAAAAGGCATGCATTATCATTGTAAATTATAACTTTTATATGGGCTTTAAATAAATTAATTTGTTTAACCCTTTAAGGTAGGCATCACTGTTAACCTCTATTACACTTATTTTATAACTTAGTAAAATGAGGCATGGAAACTTTGTCAAAGCAGACCTGAGATTCAACTTAGGCAGCTCTTGTTCCTTGTGCCGATGGTTCTCAAACTTGATTGTACCTAGAATAATTTGGAAATTTTTTGTACTCTGGGAAGCCTACTCCCCAGAGATTCAGATTCCACTGACGGGTGGTGAGGTCCTGGCATTCATATCTTATTTTTTAAAAATTTCCAAAGATTTTATTTATTTGAGAAAGGGAGAGAGCACAAACTAGGGGAGATGCTGAGGAAGACAGACAAGCAGATTCCCTGCTGAGCATGGAGCCTGACATGGGGCTCAATCTCAGGACCCCGAGATCATGACCAGATCCAAAGACTGCATTCATATCTTTTTAAGATGCCCATGTGATTTTACTGCACCGACAGGGCCGGGAGGCCTGAGCTCGACTACATCACCTCTAAATCTCACTGTGCAGAAGCTTTGCTCTCTAAGCAAGCTGGAACTGAGAGCCTACATATTAATACACCCACCCTTCTCATTGACCTCTGCAAATGAGGCTGTCTGAAATTTTACTATGAACCAAATTTACAAGACAATTGGTTAAAAATAATGGAACATACTGCTTGAAATGAGAACTCTGTGTGGTTTAGGTGCCAGACACCATGCTAGGAACTTTTTATGGCTTACTTCAGTCAGTCGCAGAAGAGACCAACAAGGTAGGTATTATCACTATGAGTCAGGTATGTCCAATAGATTTCATCTTGCTTCCTTATAATCTGGTTGGCTGCTGGAGTTTGAGGTCTTACAAGCTTATTTTCAATCCTTTTTTGTCAAAAAGTAATTCTAATGTGTAGTTCATATTAAAAAATAAATAACTTCTATTGTAGAAAAGCAAATCCATACTTCTTTCCCCTCCTTAATACCCCTCCTTGTCCCACTTCCTTCAGCTGCAAGAGCACAAGGAATATTTGTTAATTCCTTTGCGTCAAATATTACATGCTTGAGGACTGCTTGTATAAGAACTGAATCTTTCCAATTTGGGTTGCCTCTGTGCTTCTAATCTCTTTGGAATTAATATTAATAAGGATTAAAGACCTATTTTTAGCTGTATCCCAGGTTCACCCAGTCTTTAAGTCCAAGTGGTAGGATTTATGACACCAGAGATTTATTTATCTTCGTATGTTATTTATTTTCCTTTGATTCTTTACTGTGGAGGTGTAAGATTACCTCTCTGCCATCTTTCTTTGTAAATTCCAGATCTTCATAAGAGGCAGTGGCAGATTGGAATTCAATCCCAAAGGTGAAAGAACCTGTACAAGAAGCTCTAAAGTTTCCTTTAAAATCAAATGTTTTATACTGTTGCGTATTTTAGATGATTTGCATTGGACATTTCCATCTTAATTCATTCAATTTATCAGATATTTAGTTGAATAGATGACATTGAAAATAACAAGACAAATTATAAAAACACACATATCTGACTTTTCCTGTAGGTGGAAGAAATTGACACTGGCCAATTCTAGGTGTATTAATTTGTTGTTTTAATTATACTGAATTATATGGAGTGTGGTTCCGTAACATTCTAGATGGGAAATGAATGTGTTTTCTGTCCTTTCCTCCACACTGAGGGATCATTAAGATAACAATCTAATAGCCTGGGTGTGTGAGCGTCAGAGAAACTTCATTATATTAATAACTAGTGTCAGTGGCCGTTTATCATACTAATACCTGCTGTGGCTATAAGAGGAGTGAATGATAATTTGTATCATCAAACCACAGGTGCTTTTTTAAAAAGTCATGTGATACAGGGAGTAGACAGAGGTGTGAGTTCAGCTTCTAGAAGCTGCATATAAGGTGCTAATATGTTCAAACTGCAAGGAACTCAGATGACTTGGACCAACTTCTCTCAGTTTACAGATGAGGAAACTGACATATACCAAGCTTAAATGACTTGTTCAGGCTCACAAGAGATTATCAGGTAGTAGAAGAGTAACCCCTGACTCATAACTCAGTGGGTTCTCCCTGCTCACCATTTTGTGTTGAGCTGAAATGCTTCCCTGACTCCTCCACCACATCAGCTTCTTACAGTGATCTCACACCTCAAATAACAGCAAAGATTCAAGCAAGCATGAGATCCTGAGCTATTCCTTATTGCTATTTTTTTACACCTGAAAGGAGGCTTCACTGATGTTTGATTCTTCCTTCTTCAATAAGGAAAGCCACAGACAAGGATGTCTCTAGTGATTTGCCATTGTTTTATAATTCTCTCATATATGAGCTTTCCTTTTTGTTTATCACAAATGATTGTGTAATAATATGCTAGTATTGTGTCACTCTAATGTTCTCAACTGTCAGCCATCTGACATTATCCAATTTTCTTTTCTTAATTTTAAATAAATTTGAGAACTATCTTAGAGTGTTTCAAGCTATGTTAGCATGCTTAGTTCTGGCTTATTGTGGAAAATTCATTCTACTTTGTAGGTCTCCACACTTTACTAAAGGAATAGTAGATTTATCTCCTCAGCTACAAAGGATTTTAACCACTAATTGTATGATAGCTGTCATATACAACATCAAGGCATGGGGAAGGCATCTTTGGAATGTGTTGATTATAACATTTTATAAACCTATGGCTTCTACGGTCTGACTTGTTCTTATTTCCATTGATGTCTTGATTTTTTGATAAACATCCTACAACAGAAGTCAAATTATCTCTAGGTGAAATAAATTTATTTATTGGGAATTATCCAGTAGCCAGTGAAATGGGGAAAGTTGTACTTTGATAGCATAAAATATCATGGATACTTCTAATGCTGATTCTAAATACAATGCTGGATGTGTGGTAAGCAAATAAATAGTTGTCCATTGACAGAACAGCACATCATAATGTTGATTTTCCTCCAACATAATTTTAGTGCTAAGCGTATTATACTCTGTGACATCACTATTATATCTGTGATATCCCTTTAAATAGAACCAACCTTCCTTGATATCAGATGTTGGAAAGGATACCCTTCTTTGTGTTAATGTTCCCATCTATGGTGAAGAAGTTCCAACACGCTGATATTTCTGACCTCTGTCTCCCAATCTGCCATTTCTCCTTGGAGCAGGAGTGCTTGATATGACTTGTGAGTTTGCAGGGAAAGCTCAGGCACATGAAACATGGTTCCTTCATTACCCTCCTCTCCTGCCCAGAACTGGACTGCTCACAGAGGACATGCATTTTCCACTGTTCTTGGACATGCAGGGAAACTTACGCAATGATTCTGGCAGAAGCCTGGGATATTATAGCACTGCCCATGCCTGGTGGGTACCTCTGTCTGCTTCTGGGCTTTAGATGAGAAAGCCCACATGGCTGATATAGCCCATTTCCCAAAGTGATGCTTTCTATATAAAGGTAATATTTTCATCTTACATTCTTCCAGAAACAGGAAGACATTATGGATGTACATAGACAATGGCTTCAAATAGCTGAGTTTCAAAACCCTACTCTGTCACCTGTCCAACTAGAGTTGTAAGGATTTAATGAGTTAATATACAGAAAGTATTCTGAACAGTGCCTACACAAGGTAAATGCACTATGAAGGTGTTTGGTATTAATGATTCCTTTTCATTTCATTGTTCCATTGATTCAGACCACAGACCTGGAGAAAGGAGTAATGTACTGGCTTCCCACTCACACCTGCTTAACAGATTTTGGGGTTTTAGAGTAACTTATAAACTCAGTGATTAGGCTCATCTTACCCCTAAATAGATCTCATCCCCAGAATTATCATTCCTATTGTAGAATTAATAATGTCATCCTGAAATTCTTTTTTTTTTAAGATTTTATTTATTTATTTGACAGACAGAGATCACAAGCAGGCAGAGAGGCAGGCAGAGAGAGAGGAAGGGAAGCAGGCTCCCCGCCCAGCAAAGAGCCTGATGCGGGGCTCAATCCCAGTACCCTGGGATCATGACACGAGCCGAAGGCAGAGGCTTTAACCCACTGAGCCACCCAGGCGCCCCTGTCATTCTGAAATTCTTAATGAGTGCAGACCCTCGAGAAGGCTTCAGATCCTTCCAAATCTGACCTTGGCCTATGTTTTCTACCTTATCTTTCTAACACTCTGTGCTTTGGCCCTGGTCTTACTCAGATTAAACTTCTCACAGTCCCTGAGTCACAGCACATGTCTTCACCCCATCCTGGTTCTGCTTTCACTTCTCTGAGTGATTTCTCTCCCTTCGCTGCTTGTTAAACCAGAGCCCAACTTCTATGGTCCAGCTCACATCCCTACTCCTTTGTCAAACCTCTTCTTCTTCCTCTTCCATCATGAATGTCTCTCTCCTCTGTGTTGTGAAAATGAAAGAACATAACATTGTCTTTGTAACTTTTGCTCACCCACATTCTGTGACAATTACGTGAACTGTGAGTTCCTAAGGTTGGACTTTTGTAAATTCATCCTACCCAGCCTCTAACTCAGTGATGCCCATAAATGATTACCAAAATACTAATCCATCAAGAGGTCCTACCAATGCCTTTTCCAAAATATTAATCAAACACATATACGTTTCTACCTCAACCTGATCACCATTACCTCTTACCAGGTCTACTTCCGTAGCCTCCTAAATTATCTGCCTGCTTCTGTGCTGGCCCCAATTAAGGTTATTCTCCAAATAGCCATCAGAACAACAGAAAATCAAATTATGTTAACTTTCTGCTTAATTAATGAACACCCTTAGAAGTGATACTGAAACCTTGACCTTTTGTACCTTCCTTCTCACTTCATCTTGAATACTCCTTCCTCTCTCCTTACTCACTGTATTCTGGGCACACTCATCCCCTCTAACAAACCATCCTTTTCTTGACCTCAGCCTCTTGTACATTCTATTTCCTCTGCCTGGAATGGCCGAGCCTTATTACGATTTTTAGATTGTTGATGTTAAGTTTCAGATTAGAATTCCCCTCCTAAGGAGGATGGTCCTGACCCTCGATCTACACTGAGGATCCCCTTCCATCATGTAATTCCCTGTATCATGTAATCCAATACCCCATTATTTGTTTCACTGTGTTCATAATGATTGGTAATAACTTTTAACCTATGTTCTCTGACGGTTTGTTGTCTGTGCTCTCTGCTAGACTAGAAGGTCTGTGATGGCAGGAATTAAGTCCGCCTTGTTATGATTCCCTTCTCAAGGCTAGTCACAGAGCAGGAAAGAAATGACAGTGAAGGCATTCATGAGTGGCTTTGGAAGCCTTAAGGATTCTTGGTCTAGGAATGGGAACCAGAGCACACCTGGTCAAAACTCTTCATTTTACAAGTGAGAAAATCAAGATTCAGGACTTGGTAATGAGCTCTCCTGAGGCACCCTAGCCAGTGCCTACCTGGCATCTTCTGGTGTTCAGAATATCATTCTTTACCAACTATTCTTGCCCTAGGCTTTTGGAAACTATGCAATAACTATAGATCGCTAATGAAATAATATGACAAGAAAACCAAATGCTTCATACATTTCAACCTTTCACTGAGAAATGAAAGCAAAGCCCAAGGAAATGCCATCTGACTAATTTCCAACCAAGGCATATCTTCTCTCTTAGTCACCCCCAACAAAAATGTCAATGTTCTACAAGCATAGTGAAAGCTGCCAAGGTCCATGGCTGCTTCCCAGATCTACTCTGCCCTACAAGGGGATCTGAGGTGCACTGCAGAGCAGAGTGGCTTAGTGTTTCCTGGGAAAGCAGAGAACAACTATCACCTTGAACAGACACCCCTTTCTTTTCCTAAGGAAGGTTTCTGCCATCCTCTCTGGCTGTCATGTTAGTGTATTCACGTTCCTGTGTCTTTCCCTCCCTAGGTCTTAGCTTTCTTCTTTCCACATTACAGTAGTTGATATTGGGGTCCTTCAGCCACAGTATTCTATAATTTTGCTTTATGGAGTTAGTTCTCAATCTTCAGTTTTTCTTAGATCATTTCAGCTCCTATTAGTATACCATTAACATCTTCTACTGTCCTGAGGAAATGTGAGGTGCCAGTGAATCCTGAAGCTAACACATCTTGTTTTATGCTCCCTGGGACTTCACTGTCTTTGCTAGACCAGGATATTGAGAGGGAGAGAAGGACATTCTCAAAGCTGATGATGGGGCTTGTGACAGATAATTCAGGGTAGTCTGACTATCTGATCACAAAGAGCCTTTCTAGGACTGCCAACATTGCCTACCAAATGCCAAGTAACCGGGGCTCTTGTTATTTAATCTACAAATTTGTACTAAGCGACTCTTAAGTGATATGCATTGTGCTAGGCACTGAGGAATCAGAAATAATTAGAAAATGATCCCTGCCTTCTAGAAATACAGTCTCATGGTGAGGTAGGCAGATGAGCTATTACCATGTGGCCAGATGGGCACATGAACAAACCAGCTTTTTCTTGGCTTGCTCACAGGAAAGGGTGTCACTAACTCTATTTGAGGCCATTGGAATGGGCTTCTCAGAGCAGGATATTTGAACTAGCTCATGTAGGGTAAGAAAGAGCCTGCTTGGTAGGTAGAGATGGAATCCACATCACATGGAGAAGCAGAAATGCACAAAAGTACTGAGTTTGGGCTTGGGATCTTTTATTTTTTATTACTTTCTAAAGATTTTATTTATTTATTTGAGAGAGAGGGAGAGGGAGAGCACAAGAGTGGGGTGAGAGGCAGAGGAAGAAGCAGACTTTCCACTGAGCAGGGAGCCCAATGTGGGACTCTGTCCTAGAACTCTGGGATCATGACCTGAGCCAAAGGTGTATGCTTAACTGACTGAGCTACCTAGGTACCCTGACTTGAGATCTTTTAGAAATGATGAGGAAAGTGAGATCATTTTGTGGCGACATCAGGAAAGAGAAAAGATGAAGAGAGTGGAGATGAGGCCAGAGGAGCAGGTTGCAATTAGATTGAGAAGGGTCTTATACACCATGTTAATGGGCTTGGACTGCATTCTACACGGGAAAGTGCAGATTTGAATTAATGTGGGATGTGTGCATGCGTGTATGTGTGTGCACACAACATAATCAGATTTGTTTTTTTAGGAAGATAATGGCAGCAAAGGGAAAGATGGAGAATGTGAGTTAGAGAGGCATGGAGAATACAACCTCTGGGGAACAGTGAACATTCCGGTACCTACATTGCTGAAGAGTAAATGGGGAGGCAAGCTTTGGAAAAATGTTTTGGAGCTGATCAGTGAGTGCAAGGTCATGTATTTATACTAAGGAGTTTGTGTCAAAAGAGATAGCTAGGGAATGCTACTCATAGCTTTTTTCCTGTGGCTTGTATGAAAGTTATTAATGGAGCACATACTGGGAGCCCTGCATGACACTGAGTTGTGTGGATTGAAATAATCTATGCTGAAGATAGGACTTTTCTACAAGAGGCAAAGCTCCTCACCTCCTATATAAGCTTATGGCTAAAGTCATATCATGCACCAAAGAGTGCATGGTTGACATTCTCTGATGATGCAGTTTGACAAACTTCTGGCATCTCAGAGCCTCCATTAGCCACCCCTGCAAGAAAACTAACCTCACATCTGGGTCCATCACTGTTAGAGAGAAGCTCAATTGCATTCTCAAGCAGCAGGATAAATACAACTGTGCTCCTGAATGTAACAGGGACAAGAGGACCAGTGTGAGATCGGACATTTGGAGGAAAGAATGAATAACTTAAAAATGAATAAACAGAATTCTTCTATCTTATTCCCTTTGGCAATACATCTAAAGGCCTTGACTCAGCATTAGTAGGTCTAAATGCTCATGCTTGCCCATCCCTCTTGGCGGTGATTGATTGCATTGTTGGCTGTTTTCGCTACATGAATGTGGGATCTTTGGAGCGCCTAATTCCTCACAAGTTCCATTTGAGGGTGGAAGAACTAGAACAAGCTATAACAAGTAAACGGCCCAGTGACTCAGGAGCTTAAGCATTTAACTAATTAGTAAAGAAAAATGTGGCAAAGATTTGCAGTTAATAAGAATGAAAGAAGAATCACTGGGGCCTGAATTACGCAAGCATCTATTTCCTTTTGGGACCATATCAGACCTTCGGGAGAAGAAATGCTACCTTTTACCTTTGAGGAATTTTCAGAGCATTATTTTTTTTCCCATTGATGACTGACAAAGGGAACAATTTCAACACCTCAGAAAAATGCCTCATCATTTCCTCTTGTGAAATCTGGGTGCTTTTGAATGAACTCATGTTAGGAATGTGGATCCCTATCCATGAGGGTCATTTTTAAGCCAAAGCTGCTACCAAGTTTAAGTGCTGGTTAGAAAGAGGAGAACACTTGCCTTCCCTGAGCATCTGTGACCTATATTTATCCTTTGGAGGCAGAGAAATGTAATAATTGAGAGTACAGCCTTTGTCAAATGTGTTCCAATCCCAGAACCTCTTTCTAGTTATAGGACTGTCCTCTCTGAGCCTCATTTTTTTTTCATCCCTAAAATGGGTCTAATTATATCTACTTCCCAGGGAGTTCGAAGGATTAAATAACAATATATGAAAAATATTTAACATAGTGTTAGGCACACAGTGTTTGTTCAGTGTCACAGCTGTGATCATTAACAAAAATAAAAGAGATAGAAGATGCACACTGATATTGTTAACATTTATAGTGTAATCAACTCAGTTTGTAAATGGGATTTCTCCAAGTAAAGGGAAAATTTTGATTTCTACCTTTATCTGAGAAAAGTGCTAGGTTAAAAAAAGTTACTTTTATGAATGATACTTTCTAATGTTGAAGAAAGTTAGCATTTTAATACTTTATTTTTAGATTTTTTATTTAGCTTTATTTTCCATGCCTTATTTCAGAAAAGAATTTCCAAGTATCTTTTCAACCTTTAAGCAAAATAAGATAAACTGAATTATGATTAACTTTTTTCACCTGTAATTTGTTCTTACCTATAATCTTAGCAACATTTTAAAAGGTTGCATAATTTCCCAGTGACAAATAGGCATTGCTCAACATGTATTTACTGAATTTAATTGAAATAAGCAGAAGGAAAAAAATTCAATACAAGTTTTTCTTTGAGAAACTTTTCTGTTGTGTCAACATTTCTTAAATTTGACGATCATATGGATTTAAACTCAGAAATAATGGGATTTCTTTTTATTACTTAATGCTCATGTCAATCCACTTTAAAATTAATTTTGGGGTTGTCTGTGTAGCTCAGTTTGTTAAGCAGTCTATTCTTGGTTTTGGCTCAGGTCATGATCTCAGGGTCATGAGATCAAGTCTTGTCTCAGGCTCTGTGCTCTGACAGCAGTCTGCCTGAGATTCTCTCTCTCCCTCTGCCCCTCCACACTATGCTCTTTCTCTCTCTCAAATAAATAAATAAATAAATAAATAAAATTGTTAATTTTGACACTTTACTATTTTGAATAGGTAGTAAGTTCACATAGTTCAAAATTGGAAAGATATATACAGTGTCCATGGAAACTTCTCTCCTATTCTTGTTCTTCAGCCACTCACATCTTCTACCCAGAAGCAACCTATGTTACCAGTTACTGGTTTCAATCCACTGTTGAAGTTTCTAAAAGAGCACCACATCAAGTTTAGCATGTAGAGCAATGACCACTCTTTGCCTTTGAGATTAGAGATATGTGGGTTCTATCATGAATTCTTCTCTTCGGTAGCTTCAGGTCTTTGAGCAAGGGGCTTACCATCTCCAGATCCAGTCTCTAACTCTGTCAATGAATAAATTCTTTGCAGGGAAGTTTATGACATTGAAATGATAGGATATATGCAACCACTGGCACACAGTGGGCCCTCCGCAAATATCAAATTCTTTCATTCTGTGTATTCAGTCTTCGGATCTAAAGCTTCTTTGATTTTTATGTGCCTTAGTGACTTGAATATATATTTAAAACTTTTAGACTGGTCATTTGAAAGATGAGGGAAACACTGAAGCATTTCTTCATCCTCTGATTTCTAGGGTTGCTGCATGAATGTTAGTGCATTTATTCATTTGAGATCCATGGCCTTCTGTGTATTCCTCATTGCTATGGGTTTCCTTTCTCCTCTGCCTGCGTCCTTATTCTTATTCACACAAATCCATGCCATTGGCTTTAGAAAATCCTACACTTGCCAAATGTAGTGGGAATTGGATTTCCTTTTGTTCAAGCCCACCTTTCTCCTGCAAATGTAATGGACTCTACAGTGTGGTGGTTATGTGTGTTAGTTTTGGAGACACACAGACCTTGGAGTCTGGACTTCATTATTTTCTAGCTAACTAACCTTAGGTGTCTAAATTACTGTAGCTACACCTCAGTTTTCTCATCTGGAAAATTAAGCTAGAAACACCTCCACCCCTGGGATATTTGAGGGTGAAAGGAAAAATATAATAAAAGCATCTGATATGTAGCAAGTGACCAATAAGTTGTGGCTTTTGTAATTATTATTCTGAGACATAGGAGAGGCCTAGACACTTCCCAAATGTTCTGCTTTGTATGGCCAGAAAAATGGGGGCTTACGGATATGCAAATAAGGTAGTGTTTTATAATGGTGGTTAATGATACATGGTATTTCCATTTGCCATTTGTATTTTGTTTCACATGATGGTCTTCAATGCATCACTGAATAAGTGTTGACTGTTTTCATTCATGAAGATAGGGCTGGAACTAAGTATAGTGGACCTGCCTCTGTGTTGAAGAAGAGTACATCAAGTCTACCTGTAAACTCAGCTTCTTCATTGTACCATGATTTCTTACATTTTTCTTTCTTCCTTTCTCCCTTTCCTTTTCTTTCCTTTCCTTTCCTTTCCTTTCCTTTCCTTTCCTTTCCTTCCCTTTCCTTTCCTTTCCTCTCTTCTCCTCTCCTTTGCTTTCCCTTTCCTTTCACTCTTTCCTTCTTTCTCTCTCTTTCTTCCTCCTTCCCTCTTTCTTTTATTTTCTTTTCTTTCCCCCTTCCTCCCTCCCTTCCAGCCTTTCTCCTTCCTTCCCTTTCCTTTTCTCACTCCTTCCCTTTGTTCCTTTCACAATGTTATGTCTATTGTAGAGAACAAATAATGGATGGGTTCTGCTTTCAAAGAAGGTACAATGTTGGCGGGGGGAGGAAGAATAGTTAATAGATGTTATCCACACACCAGGCCTGGTACTAGACACATTTTCTACAGTTTCTCATTTAGTCTTCACAGCAGCCCTGGAGGTATTAGTTGCCCGGAAAGGGTAACCAAGTTGTCCAAAATCATACAAGAAAATCTGGGATTTGAAAATTATATTGTCTGATTCTATATGTAATTGGTAGATGTAGGGGTGGTGTGTGTGTGTGTGTGTGTGTGTGTGTGTGTGTAAAATACCAAATATCTCAACTTCCCTGCAGACACTAGATTCACCCTTAAGCAGATTTAGGCAGTAATAGTGTCTCTTGTTCTCAGTTCTTGCAGTTGCAGAAAGTGAAAAAGTTTGGGCATCCTTAAGTCTTCACTGTTCTTCCTTTTGCTCTGAGGTTAGATAATAATCTTCATGTCTTTCCCATGGGGCTTCTAGGCTTGTCATCTGCTCACTCCTGATGTATGCTTGCCCCATCACCACCAGGGTGGCTCAGCAAATGTTTATTTAATATGTGAATTAATAAATAAATGAGAGTGAAGGAAAGTGGCTGACATCAGGTCATTTATATCTTGGCCTTTGTCCTGTCCATCTGGATTTGTGATAGTGCCTTCTAGCAGACTTTCAAAACCTCTCTTTTGTTTGTCTGCTCCTCCAAGCTACCCCTCCTTACATATGCACAAAGATGGGGAAGAAGGCTAATCTGGGCATTCAGTTTCAGGATGCTAATTAAGAGGTTTTAAAGAAGTGGAACCCTAGGGATTGGATTAGAATCTTTCTGGGTAGTTGTGGATATGGCCTTTAAAAATGGAAAAGTCCAAAATCTGAAAAATGGAGGAGTGGGGTTTTGGTCCACTTTAATTTAATTATATTAACTTAATTTCCTTTTACTTTGTTCAGGAACAAAAGGAATTTTCCATGTAGTCTTGTCTGTCTTATTGGAGTTTCACATTGAGGGTTGGGACTAACAATCCAGCTAGTAATATTTATTACTTTCCTTGCTCTCAGAGATATAATGGGAAGGAATGGTCATGGACAATGGTGAGATTCAGATATTTACAAGTTACTGGCCAAATATAATCTTTCAACCCTGGTATCCCAGTCTCACCCATACCCTCAGTGGAATTTCTCAATATTCTATTTGATTATTTGGAAGCCATGAGGCAACCATATTCTCCATGCTTATGTCTTCATCTCATTTCTGCTGAGATAGTATTAGGATTTAACCTGCGGGATTCTGGGAACAAGAAGTTAAATCATTAATCCCATTGGCTGGATGATTTGGATCTCAAACTGATTTATTAGTAAGTATCACTTGTTTTGACCACTTTCTTGAGGGGGGTGGTTCTTAGACTTTTCCCCTTCTCCATTGTAACTTCCCCCCTTAACAGATATTAAACTTTGAGGAAACATACTAATTGAGAAACCAATTAGCTCTCTTAGTGGTCTCACAGTGTGATTCCTGGGAATTGTTGATTCAATAGATTAATCTTGGTCAGGTGTATACTTAGCATATAACACATCTATTCCCTAAACTCCTTTGGGTTTAAGAGCCCATTGGCAATAAATACACTAAGATATAAGCATAGTGAGTTTGCAGAGAATGCTGTGGATCTGCTCTCTCTGGGGTACATGGAAAAGTCCTTAATTGCAGTCTGATCTACCATTTACATAGTAAATTCTCTATAATCATTTGCCTTGCTCAGGTTGGTGATTTTAGTCTCTCATCTCTGAATGACTGAACATGTCTAATTCCCACTTTAATCATATTACCTGGATGAGCAAAAGTAGCTCTAGACTGATTTATGCATTTTTAGCTGCCAAGGAAAAAAACCCAATCCATGTGATGCTTAACCTATTTTGAGGGCAGCTACAGGCCATAGGCATTGGTATTCTTGCAGACTATGAGATATTTTATGTTCTGATAAGGGATAAAAATTCCTGTCTCAAATGGCTCCCCATCATACTGAGATCTTGCAACAATAACATTACTGATTCAGACATTAATCTTAAGTATCTAGGGAGCCCTAAAACATTGTAACCCACTAGCAAGGACCATGGTAATTGCCACGTAAATCCCCTCCATAATCTGGCTCTTATTATGACCAGCCAGCCAAGGTTTGCCCTTAAATCATCCTGGTTGAACAGAGCCTTATAGAATCACTATCACCTACACATACCTCCACTTCTTTTCATTAATCTCTTATCCTCTTTACAAATGTGGTTCTTCACCCACTCGCTTCCTCTAGATTAGTAATGCCCTGTTAAGTAGACAAACATGAAATTTCAAAGGGGAACAGGAGCAATAATCATTACCAGCTGCCACATTAAGCATTGTGAAAATGCTCACGATTCACAGAAAAAAATTCATGCTGCTCTTTGAAGGCACTCAGGCCTTTAGAAATGGATAAATGTATAACTTCCAGGCCAGGCTCCATTCTGTTTCAACAGCAAGTCCTGAACCTTGAGAGAGATGCTAAGAAATGAACTTTAGTTTTTCTCCACAATCCATCTGGAGCATTTAGTGATGATATCAACTTTGAAGTGAGCCTAAACTAGCCAACCCTACTGCTCACCAGTGTTGGTGAGTTATGAATTTGTCTAGTCATTCAGTCCACAAATACTTTGTTTTGTATACTTACTAGGCACCGCCTATACACAAATCCAACTAACCAAACAAACAAACAAACTAATAATAACCACCACCACCACCACCAACAGCAACAACAAACCCAGAAGGACAATGAGAAACTTGGGGAAAAAAATTAACTAGATTTGGAAAGTCAAGGAGGGCTTCTTAGAGGAAACAATATCTAAGATAAGACATGGAAGATGAAGAGGATTAGTACCAGTTTTCTCATCTATGAAATGGTCATGATATACCCACCTTGACTGTAGTTATAATGTTAAATGAGATGATAGTCTTTAAATGCACAATGGCAAGGGACTCAGAGCATGGCCTGATAAATCTTACCAGTATTTTTATCTGATTATAACAGTTAGATTTTTCATAGTATACAATTTGTAAATGACACAGAAATAATAAAAAGGAAGAAAATAAAAGCCACTCATATCCCACATTTTAAAAATGTTTACGTTTTATTAACATATTAACATATTCTCTTTCAAACATTTTTGTTCCTTTGTATACTCACATTTCGGGGTTATCCTTTTAATGTATTTTGGATTGTTATTATTTTAAAGTTAGCTGTGTATCAAAATTATTTTCCCACATCATCAGTCACTGTAAACGTTATTTTCAATGGCTATATTTTACAACAAATGGATTTATTATAATTTAGTTAATTCACCTATTTCTATTCATTTAGGCTGTTTTCAATTTGTAGCCATTATAAATTGAATTTTAGACTATTATAAATCATGCTTAAATGAACATCTTTGTGCATAAATCTTTGTGCCTATTTTTGATTATTTCCTTAGGCTAGCTTCCCAGAAGTAGAATGGCTGGGTCATAGGCTATGAATATTTTTAAGGCTCTGTAGTAATATTGCCAAATTGTCTTCCAAAGGGGTTATAACAATTTACATTCTGACAGGGAGTGAATGAGCTAGCCTATCTCAACATATGCTTGCCAACTAAAGTGAAGTTACCATTACTGTTCTTATTACCATGTGTCATTAGGTCCTCAGGGGCATAATAGGCTTTCAAAATTCAACTAGATTTTTTTCTTGCCTTTAAATTTAAAAGCAGTACCTGTATTTTATAACTACTGGGAAAACAGAGAAAAATAATCAAACAAACAAACAAAAGAAAACCAAAGTATGAACAATTCCACTAATCAGAGATAACCACTCT
>PISX010022237.1:0-32126 GCA_004024625.1 Mellivora capensis | reverse complement strand
GGGGGATGGGAGGTTGGGGGAGCCTGGTGGTGGGTATTGTGGAGGGCACGCATTGCATGGAGCACTGAGTGTGGTGTAAAACTATGTATGAATTCTGTTACGCTGAAAAGAAATTTTTAAAAAAATTAAAAGAAAAAAAAAAAGAGTAGGTTGGCTCCTGCCTGCTAGTGAGGGGAGCTACCGAGGACTCCAGGAAGAGCCCACCTGACTCAGGCACTCCCTGGGGGAGCCCTGATTCTCTTGCAAGGTAAATCAGACACACAGGTCACACGGAGGTCCCAGGAAAGGTTTTAATTCCAATCCCTGAAATCTGGGAGACACCAAGAACCTCCTTGAGAAGACCTGGGGAACCTGCCTTCTCACCTCCAACAGCAGCCAGAAAAGACAGGCCCCTCAAAATATGATGTCTGGCTCAGAGTTCCCACAAAATGGGGCCCAGCTCACTGGCTCAGTGACTGGTCCAAGGTCAGCAGGAAGGATGCTGCTTTGGTATAAGAGAAGCCCCACCTTCTCTGTCTGGGAGAGCACCGAGGGAGGAGGCTGCCCTCTGGGAGGGGGCACCCGTGCGTTCGCTGGGGAGGAGACAGTCTTGCCTGGCTAGGGCAGCTCTGGGTCACAGCTGTGCAGGCCCCCCGAGGAGGGCAAAGGAGTCCGGACCAGCGATGGCTGGAGAGGAAGATCCACCAGCAGTACCGGGGAGCTGGCTGGACAGACCCTGTCAGTCTGTCTTCTTACAGTGGAAAATGTGGATCCTGGCTTTGCGGCCAGCTGCTCCGAGGGGCCCTCTGGCTCTGAACGGCAGGGTCATGGTCCTGAGGGAATGCCAGAAGGGGAGAGCACTGCAGGTGAGAAGCTGAACCAAGAGGGGACCACCCCTGCCTGTAGGGGCTGCGAGGCCGGCCTCGGGGTGGCCCAGGGCAGCTCCACAGCCCTCAGCATGGGCCCAGCATTCCAGCGCCCCCTACCCAGTCCTGGTTGGGGGGGAAGCTTCATCTCCAGCCCTACTGACATAGAGCTTCCCTATCCCCACCCCAGCTCTGGCTTCCCAAACCCCCAAACACCAACCATTCTAATGGGGGCCACTGATCCGACATAACCCTTGCCTCTCTCTGGGCTCTTTCCAAGGACGCTGGGCTGGGGGAGGGGGGGCAGGAGGCAGAACAACTCCTGTGGGTCTCACCATCTGCTTTTCTCTTCTGAGGGGACACAGCTGCTCTAGCCTGGGTGGGTAAGAAGAAAAGCCCCCCCTGAGAGCCTGCCTCCAGCTTGGCAAGCACCCTCTTCCACATCAGTTTCTCTGGGGTAGGGGTGCTGCTGGGTCGGTGCTTCATGGAGACGAGGGTCAGGGGGAGCATAAGACCCTTTCTAGGCAAAGCTCTGATAAGGTCCGCGGACTGATTCCAGGTCAGCCCAGAACAGCCGCCTTCCTTCCCTCCCTCCCTCCCTCCCTCCCATCCCATTAAAACCTGCCCTGGAAGGAGGAAGAGGCTGACACAGATTGAAAGGTCCCTCCTACAGGGAAGTCTCGGGCCAGCGCCTGGGTGGCTCAGTCGGTTAAGCGTCTGACTCATGATTTCGGCTCAGTAGGGTCAAGAGCTCGAGCCCCACATCGGGCTCTGTGTTAGGCGTGACACCTGCGTGGGATTCTCTCTCTCCCTCTGCACTCCCCACTCCCCTCACCACACGTTCGCAAACGCATTCTCTCCCTCTCTCTCTAAAAAAGGCCAATGCCAGGGAACCTGGGCTGAAGGCAGGAGGTGCTGAGGGCGAGCAGGGTGCCTAGGCCCTCAGGAAGCCCAGGTGTGGTGAGCCCGCAGAGACCAAAGCTGGTGTCAGGGACGGGGACCCGTGCGGGGAAGCAGGGGCCCTGGCCCCACCTTTTTGATAGCCGTCCAGTCCTCCAGGATGTCGATCTCCTGCAGCATGTACACAATGTAAGGACCTGCGACAGGGGTCAAGGAAGCAGGAAGCCCGGTGGAGGGGACAGGTGTCACCGCGGGGAGTGGGCTGAGGACCCTGGTGAGAGCTCAGGGTCTGCCTCCCACCTCTTGGCTCCCAGGTTCCTAAGGCAGGGCCTGTGGCCTCTTCACAAGTCTGTGGGGGGTACTAAGCCTCACCCCTACCTCCCCTCCGCTCCCCCTTCATCCTCCCTCCAGTGTAAAGGTCAGGAGGTGAAAACCCAGCCCAGCCACTCAGGGAGCTTGCTCCTTCGATTCCCTGTCCCCTTCCTGTCCCTTCTACACACACAGACCTCAGTCCCTTCCATCTGGGAGTCAACCCTCCTTTGCTCTCCCACTCCCCCGCCCCCCGGCGACCGTCTGCTCTGTCCTCCCGGGCTCTGTACCTGATGTCTCCACGCCCTTGCCCCCCATTCACCCCTCAAGCCCTCGCAGCCTGGATGCTTCCCTCCCTGCCTGACGTGAGTGCCATCACCAGGCGGCCGGTCCCGAGCGTCTGATGGCCGGAGTACCGGGGGTGGGGGTGGAGGGCATGTGGATTCTGTTCTGCATGTGCTGGACGCTGCCAGGAGGGATGAGGGCTCAGCAGGCCCTGGGCTGAAGGGGCTTACGCCCAAGGCAGGGCAGGGGACAACTGTGTATGGGATGAGGGTGTCCCGGGTTAGGCCGCAGGGGTGCAGAAGACAGAGAAGCTATCACCATTGCGAGGAAACCAGGAGAGGCTTCACAGAGGAGGTGATGTGTGAGACAAGCCGTGACCAGGCACAGACAGGCAGTATGACTTCCCAAGAAGCGGGTGGAAAGTGAGAGCAGGCGGGGGAGGCAGGTGGTAGTGGGAAAGTCTGGGACCTGCCCGGGCTGTTGTGGGAAAGCCAGAAGAGCCTCAAAGGAGACGTCGCTCAGGAAGCTAAGGGACTCACTGAGCGGGCGCTGCTCTTTCTCTGTGGTCCGTACAGCCTGGCAGAGACCCAGGGCCTTAGAAAATTCCCGGCAGCTGGATTTACCTCATGTGTCTAGCGTGATTCCACCTTCCACATGCCTCCACCCCCTCCCCGGGCTGGAGCTAACCCCGAGGATGTCAGGTTCAGGCCACCATGAGGGGAAGGATACCAGAGACGAGAGGAGCCTTCTTCCTCTTGCTGGCCGGCAGGGAGTCCCAGGTCTTTGTGCTGCTTCGGGCGTGCAGTCTGTCGTCCCACCACTCTGTGCCCCCAGAGCCAGAGTCAGGATCAAGGTGCTGGCCCGCCCAGGACACCCTGCCCTTGGAGCTGTGTCCCTCATAAAGGAGCCAGTCCAGCCCTTCCCCTTCCTCTCCCTCCCAGGTTGGTGGAGAGAGCCGGGCGGGGGGCTTAGAAGCAGA
Organism: Mellivora capensis; assembly: GCA_004024625.1. NCBI lineage: Eukaryota > Metazoa > Chordata > Mammalia > Carnivora > Mustelidae > Mellivora > Mellivora capensis. Next base: position 28,808 of record PISX010022237.1, on the reverse strand, counting down.
GGTCGGGCCCGAGGACAGCATGGCTGTGCGAGCCTGGGAGGGCGGGGGGCGCTGTACTTCCGTCCAACCAGTTTCTCCATCTGTTTAGTGGGCGGTGCCCAATGACCACTGCGACCTCCCTAGGACCCCCCCCATGAACACAGGCGCTGCGGACATGGGGGGAACCTGTGGCTGTTGTAGGCGCGGGGGTATCAGAACGACACCTCCTGTTCTAGAAAGAGAGCAGGGGTCGAGGCGGGCGGGGGGCCCACTCTTGCTGAGCCTCCCTGGTGCACCAAACACTGGGCCGGGTCCTTTCTGTGCCTGGTTCTGTTTGGGCCACACAGTGACCCCATGAAGCCAGTTCTCCGGCACGCTCCCTGCTCCCCAGGCAGGCAGAGCAGCAGGGGGGTGGTGGGGGGAGAAGGCACAGAGCAGGGCGCCGAGGGCAGCCTCACCGGAGCTGATGTCCAGGCTCTGGCGGTCCTCCTCCAGCCTCTGGATCCGCTCCTGCAGCTCCCCCTGCAGGGTGTCATACAGCAGCAGCTTCTCACTCTGAAAGGGGTGGAGCCGCTCAGCGCCGGCCCGTGGTGGGGACAAGCCACTTCCGCTGTCCCCCACCCCACCCCCCACCCCGTCACATTCACCTCCAGGTGCTGTCTGGCTCCCTGCAGCTCACACTCGTACTTGTTCCGGATCACGTCCAGACAGAAGCCCTTGTAGATCCCTACAGCGGGGAGAGGAGACGGGAAGCCCGGCTTGGCCAGGGACCTGGGTGTCCCAAACAGGGAGCCAGGAGCAGGGCCCGGCAGGGAAGAAAAGAGCGAGGAGCAGAGAGCCCCGGGCCCCGGCAGAGACAGAGAGGGGAGGCCCGGGGGGCCGCCCCAGTGCACGGGACAGCCCACAGACCTGCCACCTGAATGCGGATCTTGAGGCTCCGCTGCAGCCCCCCCAGAGGCTCTGTGTACTCGGGTGCTCGCTCGGCCCCCACTTCCTCCAGCCGCACCCTCAGCTGACTCAGCCGTTCCCTGAACAACCTGGGAGGGAAAAGGCAGGGCATGTGTGTCCCTCAAGCCTGTGGCCCGTCCCGCGCGGCAGGTCCTCAGACACCCCTGCCCCGCACGGGCCCGCTGCCTCCGCACCCCGGTGCCCAGGGTGCCCGGAGAGACACAGCCCCAGATGCCCCACGCTCACTTCTCCTTTAGCTCCGAGAACTGCTTCTCCAGGTCCAGCATCTCGTTGACACACTCGCTGCGACGCCGCTCGTAGTCCTCATCGTCCATCTCTGGGACAAGAGGCCAGTCAGCGCCGGCTGCCGCGGAGCGGGCGGGCGCGGGCGGGCGCGCTGCGGGACTCACCCGAGCTCTCCTCCTCGGACTCTGTCTGGCTGCCGCTCCGCTCCTCCTCGCTGTCTTCCTCCTCCCCGTTCATCTCGGCGGCCGAATCACCCTCTGCTTCCATCTCTTCTGTGTCTTTGCTTGGAGGCTGGACGGGCATCTGGGCTCTGGGAGAAGGAGGGAAGCCGTCACTCATCATAAGCAGGAAGTGGCCATGTGGGGAGTCAAACCAAGCCCTGTGCGCACATCTCCCCCAGGCCTGGGAGCCATGGAAATGCTCATGTCCTGGGACATTGTAGCCGATCCCAGTGTGGGGTGTGCTGGCCAAGGCGATGGTCTTTAAGATGGGAAACACCAAGGGTGGGGTCCCCACTACCTCGGGGACTGGGCCCACACTTGTGTTGGGGCGTTTAAGGCCCCGCACAGACTGAAGGACTGGGCCAGCTCCTTGACTCCACCATCTAACAGTCAATCCTTAAGTACACCCTTCCGTCCTCCTCTCCACCCCTTCCTGTTGGTCTTCCCCCTGGAAGGCCCTCCACTTCTCTTCCTGAGAACACTCCGCGATTCCCCTCCTGTCTCCCTGCGCTCTGGGTCACCGCCCATGTCTTTCTCTTTTCTCTGGAGCCTCAGGTTACCAGCACCCCCATCTCCACTGTTTCTCCAACGCTCCCTTTTGACAGCTCCTGCCCATGAAACTTTAGAGGTGTTCAGGTACTGCCTCCCATTTAAAAATAGCAGAAACGCAAAACCTTGCCCTATTCCATTTAACTACTCCCTATTTCCCACCTCACAGCTACGCTTTTCAAGGCTCTGGCTGTTCCTACCCTTTCACCTCCCAGATGTTCCGTTCCATTTCTCTATGGTCACCCTTGGCTGATGTGAGTCCTGTGGCATTAGATGACCTCCTGGTGCCCAATGCCAGTATTTTTTCCTGCTTTCCTTAGTTGAACGCTATTAGTCATTCTTTCTTTCTTTTTTTTTTTTTTTAAGATTTTATTTATTTACTTGACAGAGAGAGAGATCACAAGTAGGCAGAGAGGCAGGCAGAGAGAGAGAGGAGGAAGCAGGCTCCCTGCTAAGCAGAGAGCCAGATGCGGGGCTCAACCCCAGGACTCTGGGATCATGACCTGAGCCGAAGGCAGAGGCCTTAACCCACTGAGCCACCCAGGCACCCCTATTAGTCATTCTTTCTTTTACATACTCCTCTAAGACTTATTAAAGACCTAACACATGCCAGGTACCTTCAGACAGTACAGGAGATGCTGGGCACGACGGGGCAGAGACAGACAGTCTCTGACTTCAAGGAATTTACACCTTCCTGGGAGAGGCAGAGAAGCGGACAGTACTGTGGTGTGAGAAGTGCTAAGATGGGGGCGGGGGTATATGGGAGAGGCATCTAACCGGAACTCGGAGCTTCCTCCAACAGTGAAGGTTTGCAGAGGAAGATCCTTGCCGCAGCAGCAGCATGGAGGGCTCAGAGAGAGGAGCGGAGATGGCTGGGGAGGGTACATTCCAAGCAGAGTGAACAGTGTGTGCAAGATGAGAGAAGGGGCATATGAGTCTAAGCCTCAGAGAGAAATCTGGGCTGCAGGTATCTGTCATCGGCATATAGAGACTTCTTCAGGCCATGGGAGAGGGTGCAACCAGCAGGGCAGAATGTGTGGAGTGAGAAGAGGTCCAGGATGGACTCCCAGGGCCACCAAAGGGGCAGGTGATGAAAGCCCAGCAAAGGAGAAGGAAATTAGCAAGAGGCGGAAGAAGAGAAACTCAGTCGTGGGGAGAAATAACTTCAGACAGAAGAACGGTGACAGTGCCAAATGCTGCCAAGAGATCAATGAAGAGAAAGACTAAATCGTCCTCCCAATAGTTAATCTCTCCGCCTCCTGGAGGCTTGATTTCACTGCGATGCTCTTCCAACCTCTCTGGGCCCAGTTCTGTAGACCTTTAGATCAGTGTAAACGCCACTCCCTCCAGGAAGCCCTATGTGTTTACATCTCCTCTCTAATTGCCCATTTTCACGTCTGTCTGCCTAACCAGGGCGTAGGCCTCTCCTGGGCAGCGGCATCGCTGCCGCAAAATACAAACGAAACAAAGCATTTTTTCAGGCAGGCTTTTTACTTCTTGGTTGCCCCAGGACTCTGTAGTGGTTGCAAACCCGAAGTATTCTGTTAACTTTTCTTAACACAATTCGAGTTATGTAAAATAACTGGCTCAAGGCGCGGCTTAGTCGCATTCCTCAAGGGTTTCACAAATGATCTGAATATGACCTGAAAACCTCAGTTCTCCACACCAGCCTCATTTTTCCCCGTTCTCAAGCCTGAGTTCCTGCAGTTTGGCAAATCTGCAATTCCTCTTCATTGTTAAATACATATATATTTATTTTTGTCTCCAGATGTCTCTAACTCTACTGAGTGAGCTAAATTAAATCACAACCTCCCCTCCTTACCCCGGGCGCAAAAGGAGGATAAACACCGCTACTCTGAGTGCTGTAAAGATCGCAAGCGGTAAAGGATGGAAAAGGAAATTGTAAGACGCTGAACATAGGCAATTTATGTTTTTAGAAAGTGAGCATTTCCAGGGCAGACCTCCACGGAAGGCCGCTTCTTCTCCCTAGAGAAAGCCAATCCAGACCCCTACGCGGCGCGGTGCGGCGCGGCAGGACCCTCCCGCCCCGTTCCATTCTGCGCCGGCGCCGCGGGCGGGGGAGTCACTGGCTCTTCGGCGGCCAGCAGCGGGCCCGCGGCGCCGCTCGCGTCCGGCCGGTTAGTCTCCGCTTCGGCCCTCACTGGGCCAGCTCCGACCGACTGGCCAGAGACGCCGAACTAGGTGCCCTGAGGAGCGTTACGCACCGCGGGGAGAGGGGCCTCCGGGTTGACGTCTGAAACTCCCTGAGAGGTGCCCGCGGCTGCCGGGCTCCCGGAAACGTCGCACCCGTCCCTCTACTCCGGGAGGCGGGGCCCTCCGCACTTCCGCATACGTTATCAGGAGGCGCCCGTCGCCGAGCTCACAATTGGACAGCAGGGGCGAGGCATGCTGGGATACCGCGGGGTCGGTCTCCATAGCAACCGGCCGACATTCATGCAGGCCTTCGGCAGCCGCGCAAGACCCTTGTGGTTTCCTTGCTTTGCGGTCGGCGCGCCTTGGGCCGCAGCTCCACCGCCCCCCCGTCCCGCCTCCCCGGTCCCCCCAATCCTCGTGTGGAAGGGAAGAAGCCACGACCCCACCCCCTGCCCGCCAGGTTTAGGAGAGTCGTGGAGCCAGCCGTAGGTGTGAACACTCATTTATTTACACATGGTCGGTGGTAGGCAAATAACCCAGCCCAGCCTATTCGAGGGCACAAATCGGGCAGAGAACCTGCAGACCCTTCCTTTCACCAGAGCTCCCGAGGGCGGAGGCGGCTGGAAGAACCAGGACGTTTAGGATTCTGCCCCAAAGCTAAGAACTAAATTCAATGCCTTCACCTGATTTCTTCCCCAAAAAGTCCATTTTGTTAAGTACTCAGACTTCTCAGTTCTGCCCCATTCATACTTTTCACTCTCCTACTGCCCATCCACCCCAGATTGTTAATAATAATAATAATAACAATAATACTGTAATAATATTAATAATACTTCACATTTGTACGAAGCTTACAGAATGTTTCACATGTAGCATCTCATCTGAGCCTCCCAACAGTTCTGTGAGGTAGGTACGTTCACCTCCCTTTTTACAGACCGGGATAACTGAGGCTCAGAGAGGAAATGGGATTTGCTCAAGGCCACACAGCTAGTTAGTGGTAAAGCCAGGACTCGATCCCAGCACCCCATATTCAAGTCCAGTGTTCCAACATCACAGCTACCACTGTAAAGTGGGGTGACATTTCTTACCCCTGTCAGGCCTGAGGGATGGCCTAAGGAGGGAGGAGGCTGAGACTTCTCTGACTAGGGGAGAGAAGGGCTCAGCAGTGACGAGGGGAGTCGGGGTACTTGGCCTTCAACTCCTGTTTGAACTGGCGGTAAAGGATCTTATTGTGCTGATTTTCGGCCTCCTTTTGGGGATGGAACTTCAAAGCTTCCTTGAAGCCCTTGTGAACCAGGAAACCTTCGTTGAGCACCTCGAAATCAAATCCTGCCACGTGCAGCTCACAGGCCTGTTGGAGGAGAGACAGGTCAGTGAAGCTGGATGAGACTGCTGAGGCCGACACTGGCCTCCCTAAAGCCCCTCTCCAGCATCCCCACTCCTCCGGAGACATCCTGGGGCCTCCACACCATCCAACCACTGCGTGAACTACGACTGTCCTGCCTCATTGCCTCCTTTCCATCCAGGACCACTCATAGCTCCCAGAGCCCACCACTCCTCCTGCCCCATGTCCCCTGCCCTCTCCCTTTGGGCACCTGGCTGATCCGATTGAAGCCATACTGGCGAAAGCGCTCGTCGAAAGTGGGCACCTTGCCTCCGGCCACGTAGAATGGTTCCCAGGGGTCCTGCCAGGGCACCACATAAGCAGGCCTCAGCAAGCTCTCTTCTGGCAGGTTGACCCAGCGGGAGTAGTTGGTGGGCGCCTGGCAGGGCGTGCACAGCCCATAATAGAAGGGCCGCACCTCGCCCACTTGGTAGAGCTGCAACAGCTCGTTCTTGTTCGTGGGCATGCGGCGGGCTCGGCGGATCTCGAAGGCGGGCACCACCAGTGCTGTGCCTGCCCACTGCTTGCTCTGATCCAGCATTTCCCTTAGGCCCCTCCACAGCCCCTCACTGGGCACCATGTCCACGTCGATTACCAGGGCATAGTTGGCCCCTTCCCGAGCCAGATTCCTCAGCAGGTTATTGGGATAGGAGACATTGGTGCCCAGCGCATAGTTGATCCCGGGCTGGGCCACCCTGGCTAGCTTGTCAAAGACCTCCTGGCAGGACCGCAGCAGGGCAAACTCCCCCGGCTCCCGGGGATCAGGCACAGCGGCCTCATAGCGCGAGGGGCACACAAGGTGCATGGCGACCCGGGCGCGCATATCGGGGCAGTGGCTGCTCAGCGCGTAGGTCAGCACCGTGGCTAGCTGCGCCTCCTCCTTGGTGGCCGCGAACACCGACACGGAGAGCGGGCCCTCCCAGCGCTCCAACAGGCCCGACAGGTGCAGCAGGTTGTCCACGCTGGCGTGGGTGGCCAGGATCACATCATTGGGGTCCATGGTGGTCTTCAGTAGGCCCCTGTAGACGCGGTAGTCGCCACTGGCGTCCAGGACGCCTCCAGAGGCCAGAGCGGTGCGGAGCTGCGCCTTGACCTGGTCCACGGACCGCGGGGACGGGGGAAAGAACTCGAAATACTGGTCTTGCTCCTCCTGCCCATGTAGCCCGGACAGCAGCGACAGGTAGAGCAGCTGCAGCATCGCCACCAGCATCAGCGCGGCCAGAAGCAGCTGGTAGAAGGCGCACCGGATGGCGTAGGACATCTGCATGGCTCTCGGGGCTCCAGGGCGCGCAGCGGGGACCACCGGGCCGCAGCCTTTGCCAGCCGCCGCAAGCCCGGATTTACCGCAGCCTGCCGAGCGCAGCCGAAGCGAGCCGAGGCGAGCCGAGCCCCGCGCAGCTTCCCCGCCGGAGAGGGCCTTGGGGCGCGCCAGCTCGCCCCCTGCGCGCGAGGAGGAGCTACTGCATCCCCCGCACGCCGCGCTCTGCAAACCCTGAAAGTGCCCACCGCCGCGCCTGCCGGGTTCCCAGGGATACTCACCCCTCCCTCCCGATCAGTGTGCGACCCCCCGGACCAGGCGCTTTCTGAAACACCCGTGCACCCGCCCACGCCTTAGGGCCGGGAAACCGTGGCAGAGCTCTGGGTTGCAGCTTTGGTGAAGGAAGGCGCGGGTTCGCGGCAGCGGCCGGCGGGAAGGAACACAAAAAGTCCTTTTTCTTCCGCTGTCTCTCCCTCCGCCAGGTCCTACGAAATCCACACCGAAGATGGGGCTGTGGGTGGGACGGAAAGTGCGGAGAAGATGAGAGATAAGAGTATGTGGAAAAGAACGCTTCACGTGGGACGAGGTGGCCGAGTGGTTAAGGCGATGGACTGCTAATCCATTGTGCTTTGCACGCGTGGGTTCGAATCCCATCCTCGTCGGTCAGTCGCGTTTTACAGGAGGTGAAGGGAGTGTACTTTTCTGACTCCCTGGGAAGAGGGGCCGTGGTTCAGTTGCACGTAGAAGATCCGGATTGGAATTCTCGTTGATGCCAGATTGGGAGCCTATATATTATCTGCGGTAAGTAGAGAAGCCCCTTGGCAGGTGCCACCGTTCTGTGTAAATTGGTGGAATTTGGTAGTGGTGTGGTTGCTGGCCACGCAGCCGGCATCACCACGTGGTTGTTGAATGAATGAGCAAGAAACTTCAGAAGTGTCCCCAGTGGCCAGAGCTTGAGGAGAGACTGAAAAGCAGTGACCGTCTCACTGAGGTGTCAAGATCAAGGAAAGCTACATGCAAGGTCCAGCCTGCTCTCTGGATAGGAGGGCCTGGCCAGGGAGCGACCCTGGCTCCCCAGTGTGATGGAGTGAAGCATGAGAGATTCAAAGACCAGCGTTGGGGGCATTAAGCATCCGCCTTTGGGTCATGATCCAGGAATCCTGGGATCGAGCCCCGCATCAGCTCGCCCGCCTCCCCGCCCCCCACCAGCTCAGCTCAGCAGGGAGCCTGCCCCCCCCCCCCCGCCCCCGCCTACTTGTGATCTCTGTCAAATAAATAAAATCTTTTAAAAAAAAAGAAAACTATTAATAAGGGGTCTGCTTTCCACATACTTTTCCCTATGTATCTCTTCTATCTGGCCATTCCTGATTCATACCCTTTTGTGTTAAATCTGTAATCCAGCCAGTGAAACGGTTTCCTGATTGCTATGATTTGCGGAGGCAAATCAATCGAATCCAGTAAGGGGGTGGTGGCTGGAACCTCTGAGGTATTGCCAGTACATCAGGAGCACAAGGTGACAACCCGAACTTGCCATGGGCATCTGAAAGGGGGTTGCCGTCTTGTGGGACTGTGCCAGCAAGCCGTGGGACCTGCTGCTGTCTCCAGGTATATGGTGTCAGAATTGAGTTGCGATGGAGGGCACTCAGGTGGTGTCGGGAGTTGCTTGGTGTGATGGGGGAAGCCCATACATCAGAATTAGTGTCAGAATTGTGTGTATAGAAATACAATGGGTGGCTCAGTGGGTTAAAGCCTCTGCTTTCGGCACAGGTCATGATCCCAGGGTCCTGGAATCAAGTCCCACATCTGGCTCTCTGCTCATCAGGGAGCCTGCTTCCCTTCCTCTCTCTCTGCCTGCTTCTCTGCCCACTTGTGATCTCTGTCTGTCAAATAAATAAATAAAATCTTTAAAAAAAAAGAAAGAAATACAATGGAATTTTGTGTGTTGAACTTGAATCCTCCAATTTTGTTGAATTTGGTTATTAGCTCTAAGTGTGTGTGTATGTGTATTCTTTAGGATTTTTTTTTTTTCTGTATGTGTATTCTATCATTTGTGAACATGGATGGTTTTACTTCCTCCTTTCCAATTTGGATGCTTTTGATTTCTCTTTCTTGCTGAATTGTCGTAGTTAGGACTTCCGGTGCAGAATTAAGCAGATGAAATGGTAAAAGCGGGCCTTTTCCTGATCTTAGGGAGAGGCTGTGAGTCTTTTATCATCGAATATGACATTAGTTAAATGTGTGTCATCAGGTTGAGGAAGTTCCCATCTATTCCTGGTTCATTGAGTGTTGTTGTTGTTTGTTTTTTTTTTAGATTTTATTTATTTGACAGAGAGAGACAGCCGAGAGGAAATACAAGCAGAGGGAATGGGAGAGGGAGAAGCAGGCTTCCTGCTGAGCAGAGAGCCTGATGCAGGGCTCAATCCCAGGACCCTGGGATCAGGACCTGAGCTGAAGGCAGACACTTAGTGACTGAGCCACCGAGGCGTCCCGAGTGTTTTTATCTTTATATGGTGTTGGGTTTTGTCAAATGTTTTTTCTGCATCAGTGGAGATGACCTTGTGACTTTTCCCCTTCATTCTATTAATGTGGTGTGTTACGTTAATTGTTTTTTTATGTTGAACCCCCTTGCATTCTGGAGTAGATCAAGCTTGGTCGTGGTATATAGTCCCTTTAATGAGCTGCTGGGTTCCGTTTGCTAGCATTTTATTGAGATTTTTACATCTATATTCATAAGGGATATTGGTTATTAAGTTTTCCTCTGATGTCTTTATCTGGCTTTGGCATCAGGATAGTGTTGGTCTCATAGAGTGAGTTAGGGAATGTTCTGCCCTCTTGTATTTTTTTGGAAGAGTTTGAGAGGATTGGTGTTCATTCTTTATTTTTTTTTTTAAGATTTTATTGATTTGAGAGAGAGAATCAGTAGGAAGAGGGGCCGAGGGTAAAGCAGACTCCCTACTGAGCAGGGAGCCTGAGAAGAGACTTGACCCAAGGTGTCTGGGATCATGACTTGAGCCAAAGGCAGATGCTTAACCAACTGAGCCACAGGGCCCCCTGGTGCTCATTCTTTAAATGACTGGAAGAATTAGCCTGTGAAGTCACCACGTCCTGAAATTTTCTTTGTTGGGACATCTCTGATTATCGATCCTATCTTGTTATTCCTTTTTTTTTTTCTTTTTAAAAGATTTTATTTATTTATTTATTTGTCAGAGAGAGAGAGAGCGCGAGCGCACAAGTAGGCAGAGTGGCAGGCAGAGGTGGAGGGAGAAGCAGGCTCCCCGCTGAGCAAAGAGCCCAATGTGGGGTTTGATCCCAGGACCCTGGGATCTGGCCTGAGCCGAAGGCCGAGGCTCAACCCGCTGAGCCACCCAGGCGCCCCTGTTTCTGATTTTAATAATGTTAAGTTCCTCTCTTTTTCTTAGGCTAGTCAAAAATTTGTCAATTTTGTTGACAAATAACCAACTTTTATTTTCATTGATTTTCTGTTTTCTATCCCGCACCGTGTTTCCCTTCACCCTAATATTTATTGTCTCTTTCCTTCTGCTAGTTCTGGGCTTAATTTGCTCTTCTTTTTCTAATTGCTTGAGGTATAAAGTCAGATTACTGATTTGAGATCCTTCTTCCTTTTTTCTTACTTTTAAAAAAATATTTTATTTATTCATTTGACAGAGCAGGCAGAGAGAGAGAGAGAGAGAGAGAGGAGGAAGCAGGCTCCCCGCCGAGCAGAGAGCCAGATGCGGGGCTCGATCCCAGGACCCCAGGATCATGACGTGAGCCAAAGGCAGAGGCTTTAACCCACTGAGCCACCCAGACACCCCTGTTACACGTTTTTAACTGTATTCCCTATGCCATACTTTTCATCTCCATGAGTTATTTGTCTGCAGGTGGAAGTCTGTACCTCTTCATCCCTTCTGCCTATTTCATTCATCCTCCCATCCCTTCTTCTGTTTCAGCCACCACTTTGTTCTCCGTGTTTATGGGTCTGCTTTTTGGTTTTTTTGCTTGTTTTGTTTTTCAGATTCCACAAAGGAGTGAAATCATATGGTGTTTGTCTTTCTCTGACTTATTTCACTTAGCATAATATGCTCTAGGTTCTTTCATGAGAGAAAAAAAAATTCTTTTTTATGACTGAGTAATGTTCCTGTGTGTGTGTTTGTGTGTGTGTATCACGTCTTCTTTATCCGTTCATCCATCAATGGACTCTTGGGCTGTTTCCATATCTTTTGACTTCTTTTTTAACCCATTAGTTCCAAATGTGTTAAGTGGTACATATTTGGGAATTGTCCTCTTTTTGTTATTGGTTTCTAGTTTTATTCTATCGTGATTAGAAAAGATACTTTGTAGGATTTCAATCTTTTAAAACGTAGCGCAGTTTTACTTGGTGTCCTACTTGGCGATCTATTCTGCGAGATGTTTCTTGGGCGCTCGAGAAGGGGGTACCTATATTCTGCTGTTTGTAGGTGAGCACTCTGTGTGTGTTTGCTTGGCCTGATGGTGTGCTCAGGTCCTCTGTGTCCTTGTTGATCTTCTGTCTGGTTGTTGTGTCCTTCATCGAAGGTGGGGCATTGATGTGTACAACTATTCTTACAGAAATGTGTATTTTTCCTTCACATTCATCCACTTTTGCTTTGTATTCTTTTTGGGATTTTGTTGTTAGGTGTGCATATGTTTATAATTATTATACCCTTTTATGAATATATAACATCCTCCTTTATCTCTTAAATAATTCTTTTTTAAAAAGATTTTATTTATTTATTTGACAGGCAGAGATCACAAGTAGGCAGAGAGGCAGGCAAAGAGAGAGGAGGGGAAGCAGGCTCCCTGCTGAGCAGAGAGCTGGATGGGATGCGGGGCTCTATCCGAGGACTCGGGGCTGCTGGGACCATGACCTGAGCTGAAGGCAGAGGCTCAACTCACTGAGCCACCCAGGTGCCCCATCTTAAATAATTCTTGATATGAACTCTCTTTTGTCTGATATTAGTATATTCATTCTGGCTGTCTTTTGATGACTATTGGCATGGAATACCTTTTCTCATTCTTTCCTTTTCAATTCATTTGTGTTTTTGCTCTAAAGTGAGTTTCTGGTAAACAGCATACGGTTGCATCATTTTTTAATCTATCTGACAACCTCTGCCTTTTAATTGGAAAGTTGAATCAATTCACAAACTAGGAGGCCTCGTCCTCATAAAGGGTGAGAGACTGGCCTTCAAGTGTGTTTGTGTCTCTCCACCAGCCCTATCCAGGGCTTGCCACATAGCGCCCTCTACAGGTGTTTGCCGATGGCAGCTGGCTGCTTCTGCGGGAAGCTGGGTGTGCTGGCAGGACTGCGGTGGCGGGGCCCCGGGACTGGGCATCAGGAGAGGAACGGACAGACGCAGCGCATCGGCCTCAGTATGTTTCTGGCCCCGAAAGCCGGCTGCATACTGATTGAATGGGCAGGTTGGGCTGAGTCTACCAGTGGGCAGGTTGGGCTGGGTCTACCAGGAAGGAGGATGGGAAGAAGGAATCCCAAGTTGTGACATCAAAAGGACATCTGAGGGATGAGTGTCCTCCTTCTGGGCCCATCCTCCCTCCACCACTCAGCCCAGCGTGGGCTTGCTCTCGAAGACTGTAGACCAGCACCAGTGGGTTCCCTGGGCCTGTTGCCTGGCCTGCGAGGGTGGGTCTGGCAGGTCTGGGGACCTTCGGGTTCAAAAGGCTACAGTCTGTGGTGGAGAAGGAGAAGGGGGCCCAGGATGTGGGTGGTCCCGTCCTCACCATTCCCAGTCAGGCGGTCTGGCAAGGCCTCATGGTCTGCATAAGATTCCTTTAGGACTATAAGCCCCGTTTAGTAGACATCTGTCTGTAGTCCAGCCCCGACCTCTCCTTAGGACCCCACACACAGGCAAGTCCCCATTCTCAGTGCTTGTCAGTGAAAGGACCTGGCTTTGAACCCAGAATGCTGGATCAGGGGTGCCTGGAGGGCTCAGTGGGTCAAAGCCTCTGCCTTCAGCTCAGGTCATGGTCCCAGCATCCTGGGATCAAGCCCCACATCAGGCTCTCTGCTCAGCAGGGAGCCTGCTTCCCCACCCCCCCTTGCCTGCCTCTGCCTACTTGTGATCTCCGTCTGTCAAAGAAATAAAAAATCTAAAAATTAAAAAAAAATACCCCCCAAAATAGTTTCTTTTTTTTTTTTTTTTAAGATTTTATTTATTTATTTGTCAGAGAGAGAGAGCAAGCACAGGCAGGCAGAGTGGCAGGCAGAGGCAGAGGGAGAAGCAGGCTCCCTGCCGAGCAAGGAGCCCGATGTGGGACTGATGCCAGGACACTGGGATCATGACCTGAGCCAAAGGCAGCTGCTTAACCAACTGAGCCACCCAGGCGTCCCCCAAAATAGTTTCTATTAAAAAAAAAGAATGCTGGATCAGCTCACCTGCACTTAACCATTAGGTTAAGTGACCTCTGAAGAGGCAACCACCCTTTTCTCTCCTGGATCTCTCCTCCTCTGTCTATCCCCCAATTTACGCCTCATCGCTAAGGTCATTATTCATCATTCGTCCCCAGCCCACTGCTCCAGCCTCCTCCTCTCCCCTCTTGCTCTCTCACATTTAGGGGCTCCCCAACCAGAAGTCCCCACTGTTCCCTGAGTTTCCTGAATATGCTGTGTCCATGCCACCCACCGGCCCGGCTGTCTCTGCCTGGAACGCCCCTCCCCCACCTGGGCCTTGTGTGTGTTTGGGTGGGGGGACAACAAAGACTACGACTCATTTTTCCTTCCTTTGAGGCCCCACTGAGGGGACACTTCCTCAGAGCTGCCGCCTTGACTTTCCAGATCATTTTTTTGGAATCTTACATTCCATACTTCTGAAGGGCCCTCACAGACCCCAACCCGTGTTACATTCTACTTCCCATGGCCTTGGGGAGGGGACCTGTCTCCTTTGTGTCAGGCTCACCAGACCAGCCAGGGTCTGGCACAGTGAACAGTGGTCAAAGGAATGAACCCTCCCTTGGGGGATCTGCCCTGTGGCTTTATTTCAGCCCCCAAGGTCCTATCTCACCTCTGAGCAGGGAACCCGTGCTGGCTCAGGGGCGGGTATTTAATAGCTGCTCAGTGAACATTCCTGGCAGGTGGGAGGGCACGTGGGCAGAAAGGCTGGTGCCTCTAATGGCTTCGCTTTTCTCTGGGCTGGGCAGGATAGTACAGGCGTGTGATGAGGCAGGACTCTTGTCCATCCCTCCAGAAAATTCACCGACTGCCTCCCTGAGGCTCCATTTTTGAGAAGGGGTGGGGCTGGGGAGGCAGAGGACCCCAGTGGGGGGGGAGAACGATAGCTGTTCACACAGCCAGGTGCTCTGCCCAAGAGCACAGGCCACTATGGGGTCTAGAGGGCCCAGCACAGGGATGCCCATGAATCTCCACCCCTCTCAGGGCCTCAGTTATCCCATCTGTCAAATGGGTACAATCAGCCCTACCCCACCCGGCTCACCAAAGCCAATAGAGCTGGAAGCGCTTTGGAAATAAAGACTCAGTGAACCAATTATACAAATGAAGAAGGTTGTTATTAGACCCAGGAGCAGGGTTGGAGGGAGAAACAGCCAAAATGTGGAGTAAGTGCTTAGGACTACTGCCTTGAGTCTCTTGAAGGAAAGAGAAGCAGGTAGTGGGCAGGAAGAACAGCACCTACAGGGAGGAGGGAGGTTGGGGCTGGGTCCCGGCTCTGCCACGGACCAGTCGTTTCCCCCTGAGACTTGGTTTCCTCACCTGCACTCAGGGAGCGCACGATCCCTGCCTGGCTCCCCCCAAAGGTCTCAGTGTGACTCGGGGACAGAAGAGCTTTGCACACTGTAAAGACACGCGCACCCATGAAAGCCCGCTGCAGCTCCAAGACTGAGGCCCAGCAGGACTCTGGGGAATGGAGATAGTTAGGTGTTGGCAATGAAAACACTGTTTGGGGCCCACAGGGTCCCGTGAGTACCCTCAGATCCCTAATGTCTGTTCCTTCTCTCTGCTACCCTCAGCTTCCCTGGCATCCTCTGCCCTGGGGTCTGAGAGATTTGATCCTGGGGTGACCGAGGCCTGGGGAGACGAGGAGCTTCCCACTCCCACTCTCAGCCAGAGGCTGGGCCCCACCAGCCACACCTTTGGCAAGACCCCACTGGTGGCCTCCAATCCCCCCCAGATTAGCAAGTGCATTTCTTGAGATTAACAAATATACTCTTGGCCCTCTTTTCCCTGATTGGCGCCCTTGGGATGAGGTCTTGTGCATGTTTAAATAGTCCGTCTCCATGTGTCGGCTCCATTCCTGGGTGAGGGTCAGAATGACCGCTGGTGAATTTTTCCTTGCAGCTCCCAAGTGGACACCAGCCGGGGAAGGAGAGCAGCACCCCACCTCCTCCTGGCACCTCCAGACCAAGGGGCCCCCGCCCAGCAGAGGCTTGAACCTGGCTTGCCATTCCCCCTGCGTTGGGGTCTCAGCTCCGAAGGGGCAGCGAGGAGAGAGCTGTGGGCGAGCCCTGGATGGAACACTTCAGAGCAGAGCCTTGAAGAGGAAGGAAAAGGCGGCTCCACAGGAGAGCCCCAGGGCCAAGAAGAAGGTCATGAGCGTGCCAGCCACCTCCCTCTCATGTGGCAGCACCTGCCTAGGACACACAGAAGGAGGAACTTTTAGGGGACACCAGGCCAAGTCTTGACCCAGCGCCAGTGCCCTCTGCTCCCCTTACAACAGGGCACCTGAACTGTAGTCTGGGCTGGCATCACCTCTGGGTCACTGTAACAAGGCCCTTCTCTCCAGACTTCAGTTTCCCGATCTATCAAACCAGGCCCCTGCCAAGGACATCTCTTGGGCCCCCACAGGCCCAGTTTTAGAGGATTCTAGATTCCACTGCCTTTGAGCTCCACAAAACGTCTTAGCCTTGTCCTCCCTGTCACCTTTATTCTCTCTGGATTCTCAACTCCATTGTCCCTAAAGTAAATAGCCCACGATCCCCCACTGGATCAAGACATTAGCTCCACGTTCAACTGAGAATCTGGGGAGGCTTTGGGGCCTAGGCCCAGAGGGGAGGCTCTGGAAGTTGTCCCTGGGCTATTTCATTAGCAGGAATGTGTCTCCCCATGCGCCCCCCCCCCCAGCCGCCCCACCTGCTCAGGCTCAGTCTTCCCAGCTCCTGTTCTGGGGCAGGCTCAGTATGGGGAGGGGGGGCACCAGCAAGGCCTAGAGACAGCTAAGGCAGGGTGGCTAGAAGCTGAATGGGCCCCCCTCCGCCGGCCCACCTCCCCAACCCCAGGCCCTCCCTCCAGCCCCCCAGACCTGGGCGCCAGGCACATGGTGAGGGACATCAGATAACCGTTGGATACAGCGAAGAGCAGCATGAAAGTGATGAAGTAGGCATCCTGTGGGAAGAGGATGGGCAGCCGGGACCTCTCGGGCACGTGGCAGAGCATGAAGAGTGGCACGAACAGGATTCGCAAGCCGACAAGCAGAGGCAGCAGCCGGCTGTCCTCGTCCGGCTGTGGCAGAAGCTGGGCTGAGGGCCGTCCCTGGGAGCCCACCCCGGCTGGACTCTGTCACTTGCCCTGACCTCCTACTCTGCGTGTGCCGGGGAGGGCCCAGCACGGAGGCCTCTGGAGGGTGAGGGGCTTGGTCAAGGCCACCCAGCAATCAAGGACTGGCTGGGGGCTAGCCTTCTCCATCCCTTCTGAGCTCCAGGTTGGCCTCTCTCTGTGGCAGAAGTGGGGGAGACCTTACATGGCATCTTTGGTTTCCCAGCTAGGCTCCTCCAAGGATGCCTGGGGGTTCCACGGACCCCTCTGGGGCAGGTGGGGTTGCTGAATGATATTGGAGGCTGGGGATCCAGACCCCAGCCCAGCTGGGATCAGAGTAGCTCCTCTTCGGTCTGCCTCATTCTATCTCCTTGGAAGACTTCATTTAGAGAAGTAGCACCTTGGCTAAAAGCAATCCAAATACTCGGAATCTTGTCCAACCTCTCACATGGGACAGGAACCTCCAGGTAAGGGTCTCTGGGCTGGATCCTGGGGACACAGGTCAGATGGACATGACTTCTGCTTTCAAGGAGCTCATTGTCCAAGACCTGCCTTGCATACCTCCAGGGGCCAGGAGCTCACTACCTCTTGTCCAGCTGTTCTGTTGCCAGACCTAGATTGGTCTGACTTTGGGGAGATCATCTTTCCGGGCTCTTTCACACCCTCTGATCCCCAACTGCTTCATGGAAGTGTCAGATGCCCCCAGTCCAGGTATGCTCACCCACAGGAAGTAGGAGGTCAGGCTCCGTCCTACCCAGTCCATGATGTTGAAGAGAAGGAAGCAGCAGATGGGGTTGAAGAACTGACCTGGGAGTGAAACAGGGCTCATCCTGGTCCCTCCTCCCTCCCCCCTCCTCCTCCCCTTAATTCCTCTGCCCTCCTCCCTCCCTCTCCCCTGCCCTGCCCTCTTCTGCTTCCCAGCACTCACTCCACTTCCCAGGACTGGTGGAGCTGGTCACCATGGCCGTGATTGCAGGGAATACAGACAGAGTGACAGTGAAGACAAGCACAAGGCACAGCGCCGTCAACCAGATCTGAGAGCCAGACGCAGGGGTGTAAGTAGGCGGGGCCAACTAGGGCCCCAAACGCAGCCCCAGCCTCCAAGCACTGGCCCCAGAGGCAGGACACCCGAGGCCTGGCCTCGCTGTATTCCTGACCCACTATGACTCTGGCACCTTGAAGTGGACCAGGGGAGCATGAAGGCCCCGCTCCATTTTAAGGGTCTTTAGAGAGGACTGGAGAGAGCAGCTCTCTCTTCCCCAGGGCTGGTGGTTGGAGGCCACATCCAAGCCAAACCTTTTGGAAGACAATGAAAACCGAAGGTTTTCCTGGCTTCTGGGGCTCCTCAGGCTCCAGCTCTGGCTCCTTCTCAGCGTCCAGATCCAGAGTCAGGGCTACCTTCTGGGGGCTGTTGGGAATACCGTTCTTCTCATCTGGGGCAAGAAGGGAGGTCAAGGTCATGCCTGTGGCAGTCAGGCTCCGCGGAGAGTGATTCCCAGCAGTTAAAACAAGTGGCTCTCCTCCAACCCGGGATGTAGGCAAAGAGAATTAACCAGGGAAATATGCTAAGCTACTTCTTACGAAGCACCTCTGTGTGTCGGGCAGAGTTAAGCACCTTAAACGGATTATCTCCCTGCTACTCCTTTCCAGATAAAGAAACGGAAGCTCAGAGGGGTTAAGGGACTTGCCTAAGGTCACCCAGCTTGGATGCCGTGAGGCCGGGATTTGAACAAATGCATTTATACCCAGAACTAATGTGTTGGCGCTCTACTGTCTCCCCATTTTACAGAGGGGGAAACCGGTGCTCTAAACCAACAGGGATGGCTCTGCTCCCACTGGATTTCTTCTGGGTCTACTCACACAAGGCTACTAGGGGTGAGGACTCCAGCTGGGGAGGTGTTCCAGAGAGGAAATGCTTGCCTGCAGAGGTGGCTTCGGACTCCCGTGGGTTCCCCCCACCCCCTGTCGTGCGCCGCCACACAGGGTCCTGAACTCACCAGACTGGAGGAGCTCAGCTTTGGTCTCCAGCTCCTGCCCTGGCGCCTGTGATGGTTTCTTGGCTAGGTAGTAGCGGGCAAACTCCTGCAGAAGGAAAGCGTTGGCCCTGCCTGGCGTGGTGGAGGCATCTGGCTCCCTCTCCACCCTGTCGACTGTGAGGCTGGAGCCCCCCCCCCCGGCTGACTCCTCTGGGGATCAGGTCCCTTCCTCCTCCTCCCCTGGCCTCTCGCAGGGCCTCAGACTCAGAGCTGTATCTGAGATGCTCTGAAGTGGGGCCTCGAGCCCGGTACCAGGCTCACCAGGTGGGGCAGGCTCAGGTAACACACGATGGACATGAAGATGCCCACGCAGGGTGTGATGAAGTACCCCAGGGCGGAGGTCTGGGCATCCACGCCACCTGTGCAGAAACTTCAGCTGCAGAGTGGAGGGGGCTGGTGCTGCTGGCTCCCAAGGGTGGGGTGGGGGGCGGGGCTAATGGCTCTTGTCCCACTTCCCATCATGCACTTCTCAGATTCGCCTCCAGGCCTCTTCCACTCTGCTGGCTGATAAATCTCAGGAACCTGTGCAGGGCCCCAGCCCAGCCCTTGGCTTCTTTCATTCCTTTCTACTTGTCACTTTTGTTGAGCACCTATTTGTGCTCATTTTTACTGCATGCTCCCTACAGTCTGAGGACAGAGCTCTTAAGAAGCATTATGGTGGGAAAACTGACCCAGGTGTCCAGTGGCCCTGGCTGGGGAGCAGCGGAACTAGGATTCCAACCAAATTTACCTGAGTCTTAAACCTGTCCCCCCTTCCCTGCACCCCAGGCTGCTGCCACTTACCAGCGCCAGCCTCAGGAATCCTGCCCCAGGCCCCAAGTTAACCCAGCCCTCACCTGGTCATTCTCTCACTATAGAGCCCAAGAGCCCCACTCCCTACCCCCAAACCCAATCCCAGCCCTCCATCACCTCCATCTCTACCCAGAACCCAAGGCATCTCACTCCTAGCACACTCTGTCTGCTCCCCGGAATCCCAGAGGCCACTTCCGCCCCCGCCCCCAGCCACCCGAGTCCACTCACTGGCCATGGACATGAGCATGGCCAGGGCAGCGAAGATCCCAGCCAGGCCCTGGCCACTGAGGAAGAGGGTGCTGTAGGTGGAAGGCATGGTGCCCAGCTGCCCGAAGAGGCTGCCCTGCAGAACTGCACAGAAGGCTGTGGAGGGAGAAGAGTGGGAGCTGTCGCTCAGTGAGGCAGGCCTTAGAGGCTCCCTGGAGGAGGCGGTGGCAGGGTACACAGGAGACCCTGGACTAGGTCGGGCAGGCATCAGACTCTGGGCATCCTGGTGTAACACCGTCCCATTCATTCTTCTTCTCAGGTGCAGCCATAGGTCTGAGGGACTAGGGGCCAGGAGACCTGATCTTAGGTCACTGTGGGTTTGGGACAAGTGACTTTTCTGTTCCTGCTGCGGCTCAGTTTCTCCTCAGGGTTAGGAGTGCTGCCGCTGCTGTCTTTCCTTCTGGGATATGTTGGGCCCTTTCAGTTACAAAGGAGGCTGGGCTGAAGCCCTGGGTACAGGGGGTGGGGAGGTGGGGAGGTGGGGAGGTGGGGAGGTGGGGAGGGGCAGCGGTGCTCACAGTTGATGAACCAAACCGACGCCATGGTGATGGAGAAGAAGGGCTCAGGGCTCATGTCCACCTTGACCAACGCCGCCGTCAGGGCAAAGAGCAGCAGGATGACCAGCAGGCTGCCCAGAATCCGCACCGTCTCAGGTACGCTGCTCGTAGGTAGGGGCGGAGTGGGCATTGGCTGGACCCCCGGTCCGGCAGGGGGAGGCAGGCAAGAGATGGAGCCGAGGGTTGGACAGCGGGAGCTGGAGGGAGCATGCGGGGGGAGCAGAGGCAGGATGGGAGATCTTCCCCGGGCTCAGGGATGGATGGAGCTTCCTTAGTGGGGGCGGTGGAGGGACCACAGAGGGTCGGCCTGAGGGGACCCCCGAGGGGCGGGGCCTCTCACCACTGGTACAGGAAGGAGTTGAGGAGCGTGAAGAGCAGCAGGGGCAGCTGGGACAGCAGGGTCACCCAGTTGTTGAAGTTGAAGGTGTCTGCAGGGCCCGTGTGGTTGCTGTCCAGGGTCCCGGTGGTGGTGTTGGCCCCTGCCAGCCGGCCCTGGAAGTACTGCCAGGATGCCAGGGGAGGGGGTACAGGTCACCCTCCAACTTAGCCTGAGGAACCCCCCAGCTTTTCCCCTCTGTCTCCTCCCATGCTTGCAATTGCTCAGTTAAAGTCTGTGGAGCTGTCGGTCCTTGTACTGACCCTAGCACCTGGCACACAGTCAGAGCTTGACGAATGTCCCCTGAATTGAACAGCTGATGTCTGGGACAGAGCCCAAGCCCTAAGAACCCCCAACTTGGGCCTTATTCCATCTTCGAATCACCCTTCCTCTGCAGAGCCGTGGTTCCAGCCTCTACCCCCATTCCTGCAGCAGCTTCCAGATTCCTGAAGATTTACTGAGTGCCTACTGTAAGCCAGGCCCGGCCTAAGTGCTGACCAACTGTATTCCCTCTGGAACACACATTAATTAAGCTTCTGCTTAACTTCCTCCTCCCCCCTCACCCATGGTTCCCTGTTGCCTTCAGGGCAAAGCCCCAAGATTTTGAAACAGCAGTGGGAGCCCTTCAGAATCAGATCCTGGCCTCCCTTTTGTGTTGCATCTCCTGCTCCTTCCTGCTAAGCTCTAGGTACCCCAGGCTCTGGCCCTTTCTCTGAACAGGCTGGCACTCCCCTGCCTGAGTGCCTTTGCAAGGCTGTCTTCTCCACCTGGAATACCTTCTCCCTTTCCTCCTGCTACCTCCCAACCCCCAAAGACCCATGCCTTACCTACCCTTCTCCCAAGTTACAAATCACCTCTTCTATGAAGCAGAAGGAATTACTCCCTTCCCCACCCCTGCTGGGGACCCAAAGGACTTTGCTCCAAGCCTGGAGTGTCGGGTGCCCTATTAAGTTATTAATAGCTCTTTGGCACCCAACTCTTTCTCAAGACCAGGGGCTGATTTAACTTTGGGTCTCCAGGGCCCAGCAGAGAGCCAGACATTGAAAAGGCATCTGGGGACGCCTGGGTGGCTCAGTTGGTTAAGCGGCTGCCTTCGGCTCGGGTCATGGTCCCAGCGTCCTGGGATCGAGTCCCACATCGGGCTCCTTGCTCAGCAGGGAGCCTGCTTCTCCCTCTGCCTCTGCCTGCCACTCTGTCTGCCTGTGCTTGCTCTCTCTCTCTCCCTCTCTCTCTGACAAATAAATAAATTTAAAAAAATTAAAAAAAAAAAAGAAAAGGCATCTGGAAAGTTGCTGCACTGAATATGTATGAATAACTCAGTCCTAAAGAGAATACAAACCCCACATTTCTGCCTTCCCTTGAGAGAATGCAGGCTCCAAGAGGGCGGAGGTTTCCTCTGTAGTGTTTCCCCCTATAGCCCCAGTGCCAAGAACAGGGCCTGGTTCACAGTAGATGCACATTATTAACTGTTTGTTGGATGAATGAATGTAATTTGTGTTGATTCAATGAAAACCAAAGGCTTGGATAACCCACTTTGGGAGTGGATTAGCCCAGGAATGACTAGCCAGGGAAAAATGACAAACAGGGGTGGTGGGTGGGTAGTTCTTGGCTAGTTCCACAGCTCCCGCCCCCCTTGGTGGCCTTGCCCCTCTAGGATCTGGACGTCCCCGAAACCTTGACGTTTCCTATCTGTGAGCGGGGCACCTCCCCTCTCTGAGGCTCTTTGCTTCAGCGGACAAACGCGCCAAAAGAGGCATAATGAGGAGTCAAAGGCGGCGTGGTGGGACAGCGCCTGGTACTCCTCGCGTCCAAGGCGATGGTGGTTGTGGCCATGAGGCTGGGACTCTAGCCGAGTCTCACCGGGATGGCCGTGATGAAGAAGTTCCAGGGAAGGAGCGTGCCCAGGCCCAGGATAAAGAAGCTGATCCCGACCAGGTGGTAGCTGTAGGGATCAGTCAGAAGGTCACCCTGAGGACGCATGGCCTCCCCGCCCCCCGCCAGGCCGCCCCCTCCGCAGAGCGGACTACAACCCCCATCACTCCGGCTCAGGTAGCTGAGGGAGGAGACTGATGGGAATTGTAGTTCCATCTAGTCTGCTTTGAGCCTTGGAGCGCCCGAAGGCAGCGGGTCTGCGCTGGCCACGGCCACCCGGATGCCCGTCCGCACCCCACCGGGTCCCCAACTCGCCTGTCTTGTGGGGCGTCTCCTCGCGCCATGGCCGCCCAGAGGGATACGCCGGGGTGGGAGGGAGGCGGCGCGCTGCACCTGCACCTACGCCGGGGCCCCAGGGCCGGGGGATCGGAAATACTGGGTCTTGTGGGCGGCGGACAGAGGGAAGGGGTCGGGTCTCCCCGAAAGGGGCGGGGGCGAGGCGGGAGCGGGGGAGGAAGGCCGGGACCCGATTTCCAAGGGTGTCAGGCTCCTCAGGCTCGGACCTCGCTCCGCCTCCGGGGCGGGGACAGAGGGTCGCACCACCCCTCCCCACCTCCTCCTAGCCGGGATCTGGACTCCCGCTTTGCCCACGCTGGAGCTCGCGGGCCTCGGACCCAGGACTACCCTCGTGGCCCCGGGCGGCTCAGAGGCAGCTGACCTGAGAAGGGCCCCGGGGCCTCCCCGCCGCGCGGGCGCGGGTCACGGACCTCGGCGGGAGGGGTGGGGGAGGCGGTAGGGGAGGTACCCCGCCCCGCCCCCCGCCCCGCCCCCCGACCCCGCCCCGCCCCCGCCCCGCCCCCGCCCCGAGCTGGCGAGCGGCCCCGGTCCCTCCGCCAGTTCCGAGGTGGTGTCGGACCCGCGCAGCGCCGGGTAACTCGGGAGCCCGCGGAAGAGCTGGCTTGTCCAGGGGTAACCTGGGCGTCTGTCACCAGCGGTCCTGGGGGGCTGCGCCGAGCTGGGTGCTTCGGGAGGCCAAGGGGAGGGCCATGTGCCGTTGCTGTCCGAGCCCGCAGGCGGGTCTGGAAGATAGACGGACCGACGGCTTCTCCTCCCAGCGGTGACTGCGGAGGCGTGGGCCCAGCTGGGGAGTCCAGGCGGGCCTGGCGACAGTGAGGCTGAGCTGCGTTCCGGGCAGCAAGGGGTTAAGCAAAAGGCTCAGGAGGAATGGGTGACCCGGAGACGCTCTCCCAGCGCTGCAGCCCAGCAAGCAAGCAAGCAAACAAACAAACAAACAAACAACTTTCGGGCGGCCCCAGGTCACATCACATCAAACCTATTCAGACGCACCCACCTCCTACTTTTTTTTCTTCTGTGAAAAACTTCTAAAAGATTATAAACCGCTGCAATTTTGGAATTAATTTGCTCTAGCTCAAGTCATTTACAAATGGATCTGTTTGCTCTGCAGTCCCTGTGCATACAGGGGATGCTGGAGAAGTGAGAGGCTCCAGGCCACAAATTACTTCCATAAGCAATGAAATTTTACGAGCACTTCCAGATTACGTGTGTGTTTCTCCAATTGACTGTGAGTCTGGGGGACGACTGTGCTGGTCTGGGTCAGTGTTTTATCACCGCAAACACCTCGTGCTCCTGCCTGGTTGGTCGCAGGTCCTCGATACATGGGTTGTAATAAATACAGCGATTGAGGGAGAAAAGGGACAGCATTAAATTACACTGAAAGAGAAAGTTATTCTTTTTTCAGTTTGCTTTCAAGCCTTCAGAATATGTCAAGGGGAAAGTCTCAACTTGGTGCTAACATGTTTCTAGCACATGTTGGTCTCTCTCCCTCTTTCTCTAACAAAGAGATGGCTTCAGGGCAGCTGGTGACAACTTTGTTTAAACAGAAATTAATAACGTTTATGTTCCTTCTCTATTTTTAAAAAGATTTTCTTTTTCTTTTTTAAAGATTTTATTTATTTATTTGAGAGAGAGAGGTCACAAGTAGGCAGAGAGGCAGAAGCAGGCTCCCTGCTGAGCAGAGAGCCTGATGCGGGCTTCCATCCCAGGACCCTGAGATCATGACCTGAGCTGAGGGCAGAGGCTTAACCCACTGAGCCACCCAAGCACCCTAAAAGATTTTCTTTTAAAGATTTTATTTATTTACTTATTTGACAGAGATCACAAGTAGGCAGAGGTGGGGGGAAGCAGGCTCCCTGCTGAGCAGAGAGCCTGATGTGGGCTCAATCCCAGGACCCTGGGATCATGAATTGAGCCAAAGGCAGAGGCTTCAACCCACTGAGCCACCCAGACACCACTCCTTCTCTATTTTTATTGTTGCCTTATTTTTAGGGCTATTGAGGCTTCTTCGTATTTATGATAATGATATGAACTTTTCTTTGAAAAATAACATGTATAATATAAATGTTTGTAGATTTATTAGAATTAAATAAACATTAAACATTACTAAATTAAAATATGTTTGTTAAAATAAGGGAAGATTGAATTTTTATAATTTTTATTTTATGTTTTATAATTTATTCAATTTAAAAAGAAATGTGTGTATTGTACACCTGAAACTAATGTAACACTGTATGTCAACTATACTTTTAAAAAAAGTATAGGACGGGACGCCTGGGTGGCTCAGTGGGTTAAAGCCTCTGCCTTCGGCTGGGGTCGTGATCCCAGGAGCCTGCTTCCCCCTCCTCCTCTGCCTGCCTCTCTGACTACTTGTGATCTCTCTCTCTCTGTCAAATAAATAAATAAAATCTTAAAAAAAAAAAAAAGTATAGGAATGCCTGGGTGGCTCAGCTGGTTGGGCGTCTGCCTTTGGCTCAGGTCATGATCCCAGGGTTCTGGGATTGAGCCCCGGCCTGCTTCTCCCTCTGCCACTCCCCCTGCTTGTGCTCTCACTCTCTCTGTCAAAAAAATAAATAAAATCTTTTATTTTTTTAAAGATTTTATTTATTTATTTGACAGAGAGAGAGATCACAAGTAGGCAGAGAAGCAGGCAGAGAGAGAGGAGGAAGCAGGCTCCCTGCTGAGCAGAGAGCCTGATGTTGGGCTTGATCCCAGGACCCTGAGATCATGACCTGAGCCGAAGGCAGAGGCTTTAACCCACTGAGCCACCCAGGCGCCCCAAATAAAATCTTTTAAAAGAATAAAAAATAAATAAATAGTATAAAAGATAAATTTGTTTGTAATTTAATATAAATTCAAAATTAATTTCTGAAACAATGAATCATTTAAAGACAATTAGGTAAGGGCGCCTGGCTGGCTCAGCTGGGGCAGCACGTGAGCCTTGATCTCCGGCTTCTGAGTTCGAGACCCATGCTGTGTGTAGAGTTTACTTAAAAATAAAATCTTAAAAAAGCAATAAGGAAAATTCAGTAAAAGGGACTACAGGGAGGGCACAGCTATGGCTTAGGCTTTTCAAAGAAAGGCCAGGAGGAACTGAGCCTGGGGACACTGCATTTGTTGAAACAGTGAGTGAAGGTGAAGGTGAAGGCATTTTATGGATAGAACAGCCTGTACCAAGACCAGGGAATCGGGAATGCTGGCGCATTCTGAGACACACAAACAGATCCCTTTGGCAGGCCTTGAGGGAGCAGGAGTCTGGCTGAGATTGCTGGTGAGGACAGGAGGAAAGAGTTTGGATTTCGATTTAAAGGAGAGGTTCTCAGGGGCGCCTGGGTGGCTCAGTGGGTTAAGTCTCTGCCTTTAGCTCAGGTCATGGTTTCAGGGTCCTGGGATCGAGCCCCACATTGGGCTCCCTGCTTGGCGGGGAGCCTGCTTCCTCCTCTCTCTCTGCCTGCCTCTCTGCCTACTTGTCTGACCTCTCTGTCAAATAAATAAATAAAATACTAAAAAAAAACCAAAAAAAACAAAGGAGAGGTCCTCAACTCTCAGACTTAGTCAATCACAAATATAGCAAATGCTATATAGCAAATCACAAATATAGCAAATAGAGCAAATGCTCTCCTGCAGTGAATTAATATGTAATAAAACATATCTGTACACACACACACACACACATACACACACAGTATAATGTACGTATAATGTCCTAATTGTACTACACAGCATAAGTAAAAGGATTTAGTAATAAAATAGTGTGTGCTTGAATACATAAATGCCCAGACACAGTTGGGCAGTGGGATGGGAGCCCCCCTCTTTATAAAACTGCAGTGAGGGACGCCTGGGTGGCTCAGTGGGTTAAGCCGCTGCCTTCGGCTCAGGTCATGATCCCAGGGTCCTGGGGTCGAGCCCCAGCTCAGGCTCTCTGCTCGGCAGGGAGCCTGCTTCCTCCTCTCTCTCTCTGCCTGCCTCTCTGCCTACTTGTGATCTCTGTCAAATAAATAAATAAATTCTTTAAAAAAAAATAAAACCACAGTGAATCTAACCGTGTGTGCACAATGCAGGCGGGTGGTCAGCCAACCACTCAAAGACCACTAGCTTGCTATTGGTGATGTGACTTTCTGAAATGGTAACCAAGTCTTGGCAAGGTTCCAAACAAACCAAGTGAAGCTGTCTCTCCACCTAGACAGTGGCTGTGTTATAGAAAGATGCTGTGTATTCTCAAACCTTACAAATAATACACTGTGTCCATGCAGAGAATGGGGGTTAGAGGCCAGGCTCAGAAAATCATCCACTTGGTTTTCAAAATAAAGAAGAGATTTTATTTTTTTTAAGATTTTATTTATTTATTTGACAGAGAGATCACAAGTAGGCAGAGAGGCAGGCGGAGAGAGAGAGGGGGAAGCAGGCTCCCTGCTGAGCAGAGAGCCCGATGCGGGACTCCATCCCAGGACCCTGAGATCATGACCCGAGCCGAAGGCAGCGGCTTAATCCACTGAGCCACCCAGGTGCCCAAGAAGATATTTTATTTTTATTACCATTTTAGAGCTATAGAACAGTTGAGTAAATAGTACATAGAGTTCCATATATTCACCCTCCCACCCCATTCCCCAGTTGCCCTTTATTATTACCGTCTTGCTTTATTGTGGTACATTTGTTACAGTTGATGAGCCCATGTTGATACATTAAGTTAGCCCACAGTTCACATTAAGATTCACTCTTCCTGTTTATATGGATCTTGTCTGATGCATCCATGATTATGGTGTCATACAGGATGGTTTCACTGCCCTAGAAGTCCCTCACACACCACCTCTGCCTCCCTTCCCGCTGTCCCCTGAATCCCTGGCAACTACTGATCTTTTTACTGTCAAAATAGTTTTGCCTTTTCTGAAACGCCATGTTGTAGGAATCAGGCAGAATGCAGCCTTTTCAGACTGGATTCTTTTGCTCAGCATTTTGCCTTTACGGTTTCTCCATCTTTTTGTGTCTCAATAGCTCTTTTGTGTGTGTGTGTGTGTGTGTGTGTGTGTGTGCTGAATAGTATTCCATTATATGGATTTTGACAGTTTATCCATCCACTTTCCGATTGCAGGGCATCTTGGTTGCTTCCAGTTTTGAGTGATCATGAATTAAGTTGCTGTACACATTTGCATGCATGTTTTTGCTTGGTCATACATTTCCAATTCAATGGGGTAAATACCCAGGAGTATGATTGATGGATCGTGTGGTCAAACTATGTTTAGTTTTCTAAGTATCTCCCAAACTTTCGAGTGTGTCTACCATTTTGCATTCTCACAATGAACGAGCATTCTGGTTGCTGCACTTCCTCGTCAACATTTGGTATTGTCAGTGTTTTAGATTTTGGTCATTCTAATAGGTAGATAGTGGTATCCTGTTGTTTTCATTCGCAATTCCCTAATAACGTTAGGGATGGATGACGAGCATCTTTTCACATGCTTATTTACCACGTGTGGATCTTCTTTGGCAAGGTGTCTGTTCAGATCTTTTGCCCACTTTTGAATTGTGTTGTTTTCTTATCACTGAGTTGTTTTTTTTTAAAGATTTTATTTATTTATTTGACAGACATCACAAGTAGGCAGAGAGGCAGGCAGAGAGAGAGGAGGGCTCGATCCCAGGACCCTGAGATCATGACCTGAGCTGAAGGCAGTGGCTTAACCCACTGAGCCACCCAGGCGCCCCCTTATCACTGAGTTTTAAGAATTCTTTTTATATTTTGAATATAAGTCCTTGATCAGATATGTGGGTTTTTTTTTAAGATTTTATTTATTTATTTGTCAGACAGAGTGAGCACAGGCAGACAGAGTGGTAGGAAGAGGCAGAGGGAGAAGCAGACTCCCTGCTGAGCAAGGAGCCCGATATGGGACTCGATCCCAGGACGCTGGGATCATGACCTGAGCCGAAGGCAGCTGCTTAACCAACTGAGCCACCCAGGCGTCCCCAGATATGTGTTTTGCAGGGCACCTGGGTGGCTCAGTCCATTAAGCATCAGACTCTTGATTTCAGCTCAGGTCATGATCTCAGGGTTGTGAAATCAAGCCCTGTCTTGGCATTTGCCTGTCCCTCTCCCTCTGCTTCCCTACCTCTCTGCCCCTACTCCTGCTCATGCATGCTCCCTTGCATACTTTCTCTCTCTCTCAAATAAATACATTTTCTTTAAAAAGTTTCTAAGGTTTTTTTTTTTTTGTCAGAGAGGGAGAGAGAGAGAGCGAGCGAGCACAGGCAGACAGAGTGACAGGCAGAGGCAGAGGGAGAAGCAGGCTCCCTGCTGAGCAAGGAGCCC